>JAULKQ010012622.1:0-11817 GCA_032356285.1 Smithsoniella earleae | reverse complement strand
CCCAATTTTCCCACGAAAACAGTTACGCGGCTTTCTCCAACATATGTGGACGCAGTGTCAACTAGCTCATAAATCGCTAGAGCGCTACCAGCGATGTCGCACGAATCGCAAGCGCGCGCATGCGATTTCTCACGCGTTTCTCGTATGTGGACTCCCCCTGAGATAAACGAAGCTAAAAGATGCCTTGTTTGAGATGGTTGCCAACAGCAGGGCCCTGCAGGGGTAGCCTTCATCGCCAAATAAGCTGTACCACTGGCTTTACAAGTTGACACCGGATTGCGTGGCGATTGTTGGTGCAGTGACTAGTGGCACCCACGGGTAGCAACAGCCCACTCAACGCCAACATATACACATTGGGAATAATCATCAACTTATTTTTGCCCTTTCAAGCACTCAGATTGATGCGGTGTTCTAGGATCATCATTATCAGCCATCACACCAGGTAAGAGGCCGCTGGATAGCAGGAATACGTTCGAGCCGCCAATATGCGTAACAATAATAAATCCCGATAATCTAGAGATAATACACATCCTTACGGTATGAGTGCAGTTCGATGTGATCAAGCGGCTTGGCGATGGAAGTCGTGTTGGTATAGGCACACGTTCACGGCATCTCACAGCTTAGCAGAGAATCTCAAAACTAAAACAGGAAACCAGTCACTTACTTCAAAGTCTATTAAGAAAAGTTCGAGAAACAATCTGTCATCTACATGTGATACAATGGTTTGCCGAACACAGTGAAGCTTGTTACTACATGCAAGCTAAGGGACAATAGCAGGCTTGGAAACTGGAACGCACCTGGATAACCCATACAGTTATGCAGGAGTGATTTACAGCGGGACGTTGCAATGTCGAGACGAAAAAAATGGTGAACAGGTTGCGGACATATCGTGACTCACGTGAATAGCGCATGTAGCGACGTTGTCCAAGTCACCAAGAGATTTACAAGTTGACGAGCGAAATACACAGATTACTTAGTAAATCTAGCTACACGGTGTTGGATGTTCAGTTTCACGTTGCCATTCGAAGACCTCATCTCATGGAGGCTCCCGTAGCTATGCACGCAACTTCTGGTTAGTATGTTTGTTTACAGAAGTACCATGCACAGCTCCACTACCTAGGGAACGATATCGAATGGGGCGCTTGTACGTCTGCGCTTGTTCGTGATATTGAGGCTGGCGAGAATACTGACTTGAGTTGGACACTTTCGAGGACCAACTGGGAAGTAAATCTTCCAGTTTCCTGATAGACGAGTTGTTAGTATGGAAGAAGCTTGTCAGATTCCGGTGAGCAAGGTTCACAAGGCATCGGACAGACGTTTTTGTGCTGCATTCGCTAGTTATAGCACACATGGAAAACACTACTCATACTTCCTGAAGTTTTCACTCTTATTTTGAATTTTGGATGGAGAAGAAAGTAGAGCTTGAATGGAGCGCACCGGGAAAGTGATTCTCGGGAGAGGCACCAGCGATGAAGTCGATATCAGACCCAATCGATCTTGCTGTGTGAAAGTCTCTAGGCGTTACCGTGTGAATAGCCGGTTCGCTGTGCGCAGCAGTGGGCGTGCGGACGCTGGTGTTGGAAGGTTGTTGATTACTGTCAATGCTGAGTTGAGATATATCGGAGGTAACACACTTGAAGGCACAACCGTGGTTGCAACGGCCTGAGGATACTCCTCTGTAAGAAGCTCCGTTAACTGAGGCAGGGTACAAACGCGGGTACGCCCTGGAGACATTGGGGTATCCAGGAGAGATTGCGCCAGTTGCGACAGTTGTATGAAGCTGCGCTGTATGCGAGCACCTTGGCGACAAGAAAGAATTGTCAGAGGTCTGACCAGAAGCCCTTAGGTGAGAAGACGATGAGAAGGGAGCACGGCACCGATGGTTTGAATAAGGCGAGGCGTCGGCAGCTCCCAGAAGGAAAGAATTGGACGACGAGAGAGAAGCGATGTACGGATAATTCTGTGCATGAGGAGATACGTGGGACAGAATGTAGTCTCCAGAAAAATCATGGGAGGCTTCAGGCGTAGGATTTGGTGTGCTACCCGGAGCAGATTGAACGTGCGACGGAAGAAACTTGCTCCCCGACGGTTGGCGCAAAGATATGTATTTCTTCGACCGATAGCTCTTGAGCCTGCTAAAAAAGTTACCCTTCCTTGACTTATTGCTCCAGCTTTTTCGGAGTGCTTTGGAACTGCTAGGGCTCTGTACACCAGTGATAGTGACAGTTAACGATGGACGTTACCGCTGTAAACAATGCGGGAAAAGAAAACAGTTCTGACTTAAGAAAAAAACGAAAAGTTGCTTCATAAGGTGCCAAGCTTCTGGCCAACCATAGACAATTCGTGTGCTTACCCTCACAGGGAGCTCAGACGTTGATCTTGTGCTGCTGGTGTAACAGTTTTGCTTCCCCTGCAATCGCCGCCGAAAGGTGGTGCTGCCCCTGCGAGTAAAAAAAGGCATAAAAATGGCTAATTTGAGTTAATTTTGTGTTTCATGCTTTCGTGTGGAAGAACGATGCAGAAGAAGTATAAGAAACAGTCCAAGCGGGGGAACTTGTGGTGTAAATGGTGCACCAGTAATAAAGACGAGCTGGATTATATGAATGATATAGATAGATTGTTCAGAGAATCCTACTTGCATCTGAAGGGGTGCGCTTCTCTGCAAAGTAACTTGACGCTCAATCCGGATTCAACTGAATAATTACCTTCAAGTGCATACTACTGCGAAACGAATGAGTGCTGCGAAAGGATGCATACATATGGTTATTCAAGAAGCTATTGGCGTGCTGCATTTCAACTAATTGCAGAGAAAAACAAGAAGCGAGGGGTGGTCCCGTACTGCAGGTCTTCATCAACACCTGTGCTAGTGAAGCAAGACAGCATTCCAAGAAATGGTCACAAGGAATGTTGAAATCTACCGGCTGATGAATTCGTATCTGGATCTAGCTGCAGAGAGATTCGTTAGATGGAGGTTGTTGCAAACGATCGTTGAAGAAAACGATTCGAAATTAAGTGCTCGCGTAGTCGCATCGGCTGTTGAAAGCGCACAGAAATTTGGTGTTAACACAGTGAAAAAGCATAAGATGGCAGTGTCGTTTGGGCCAAGATGTGGTGCAGCCCGAGAGGAAACTATCTGCCTCGCAATACCGCGGAATGTTGTGTTATATGCATGTGTACGTCCATGTTTACAAATTAGAACATAGTAACCCTAGCCCCTGGCGAGGCCTCGTCTTTTGTTTCGAAACCTTTCGAAGTAGCTAGATGGAAAGGAAAAATAAACTGCATGTTTGAGAAGATCATGGATCGTCATCTTCCTATTTGGCGTACCAAGCCCCTAAGGTACTCTTCGATGCTCTTCAAGCGCCCGAAACTGCAATCTACCGCTTCCAAGTCGCCCAAAACTATCAACTATCCATACTCCCAGTATGATTTCGAATGGCCAAGTCATGGGCTATGCAGGATCTTACTTTGGCAATATTCTGCTCATCGTAAGAGTAGCCTCTTTGATCTCCGTACTACTTGGGTTATCATACTTCCTGAACAACTCCCATCCTTCCCCAGGCACGTGCACAGTATTGTGTAATTCATTGTACGGAACTCGTATTCCATACTTTTGCGGCAGAAGCTCGATAAAAATCCTTGAGGTCGACCTATCAATACGTGTACGCAGTTCAGTGCTCATGTAGTAACAAACGCCAGAGCATACGCAACATTGCTGCTCCTTGGAGGACAAGTTCTCACAACTCACGATTGAATACACATACAAGGTAATAGATCGTATCTACACACTTGAATCGAAACACGTCTCCATATTGTGTGCAGTACTTCTCATGCATTATTAAGTCGCCAGGAAATCCTGCGTAATGTAGTTTCACCAGTCAAGAAAAGAATGCATAGCCCTGCAGGGCCCTGTGTTGGGAATCGAAAACCGCAAAGTTTTGTTGTTATTCTTATTCTTACTATTTGTCTGTCGCTGTAATCATGAAAACCGCAAAGCCCGTATTGGATGTAATGAATTGTTGACCTTAATCATGACGTGCATATGTCGTTTGTTGGTGTTGTGATAAACCATTCAAGGCACTTACACCCCCATGACCCCAGATCCCGCAACGACAAAGTTTCATGTGAATATAATTGAAATGAACACGGTGAATATCTCGAGATAGGGAAATCAGCACAGTATATCAAGATACGAGTCATACGGCACGAGACGAAGAGCTTTAAAAGAGGAGGCCTTGACTCAGCCCGCTAAAGTCAGAACTACACTTGAACTACATTTACTACTGTATTTGTCACGCTTACCCAATTCGTTCATGTGAAATGGTGTGTGCATGCCATAGAGAGGGCGTTGAATGATAAATCATGACACCCCGAACCACTGTATGTAGGACATGATAGATCTCAACAATCAATGAAATCCAGTAAGGATTCGGCGCTTTTCGATTCCCAACAGAGAGCAACGATATACTGCTGCTCATAGGAAGCATCAGCATCGCGAGACGACATCAGCAAAGCCCTGCGGAACACAGCTTGTGGGCCGCGTGCAAGCGCTAATGTTGTCAGACAAGGTGTGCATACTCGGATCACTCTTCCTTTGATAAACTAGCTTTACCACTTAAAGAGGCTCCAAAGGGTAAAGATGATGCCCACCTGCCGACAGTGACCTAAACATAATCTTCAGTATTACACATTCAGGCGCGCTTTCGAAACAAGGTTGCATGCCCGTTTAATGTAGTTATCTCTGATGCTGCAGTTTTTTGCATTCTTTTGTACAAGCATCTATTCGCATTGGACCTGTATGCCTTACAACTCCCTGCAGAAATATAGGCTTGTTCATATCGATAGAACCAACGCTTTCTTTGACGTCAACCTCTCTGCGGAACTTCGAAATGGCTTCAGTATTGTTTGTCTCCGACTCCAACGTTCTAAATTGTCGAACCTGGCGATAAGCTGACTCCGCGATGAAACTGGTCAAAGAAGCTCATTCAGAGAAACGGCCTCCATAGTGAAAAGTACGCATCGTAAACATCCTAAATAACTTCTATCTCGTCCAAGAATTTCATTCGCGGGGTTGCGATTTGATGTCAACCGAAAAGGGCACGATTTACAATCATTGATGCTTCCCAGATTGGCATTCCCTGGTTTTCGCATCCCTGGTACGGTTCAGCTTTCCTTTTGTACGAAGTGAGTCAACATAGGATACGATTTTTGAGACGGAGTGAAACAATTCAAATGCCAATCAGTCAACTCCCAGATCGAAGAGCTTTGTCACTCACTTTTTTCAAGCGAAGGGGAAAGAATTCATAACAAGTGAAGCACCGGGTAGGCTTCGGTCACCCTGGGCATCGCAGGTATGTAAAACAATACTGGAACCGTTGAGTTCTCCACCAGCTCAGGCTAGATTGCATGTGACCGATAGCTTCTTGTTGTCGATCAAAGGCTCAGTGAATACAAATACAAAAGTTCTCAACACTATGACAACAACGAATTCTAGTCGAACAGCATATCAAAATGGTGTCAGAGGTCACAGAAGATGAGAGGAACAGATCAGAATCATCCCAGGATGCGTGCCAATTAGACAACCGTTCCCCCGCAAGGCCCTGGTAGCCATGCGCGCCAAACGCTGTGAGCAAGCCCTCAGCTTCCTGTTAAGCAATCCAAAAGAACCGTGCCTTGTCGATGCTCCTTCTCTCAAATACACAATCCGCTAACTTGTGATTCAGCTTTCTGCCCGTGTGTTACAACAAGCCGAACCTTTCAACGCTTACCAGCACAGGGTCGTCACCAGGATATCATACCCACTCTTCTGCTGGATGCTTCCACACCTTGTGCAACTCGCTTATAGAGAACGTTTCCTCGGTTCGAAGTACAGTGTCCAGACAAGCCTTGTTGCACCTGAACCTGATTTCCCCCATTTTCACGCTACCACAGTATTGCGCAAACATAAACAATGAATATAAACTAATGCTTAATATATCGTCATGTCACCTCGGCCAAGCTAGTCTTCTGGGAGCTAGCCTCGGCGTGACTTCCCACATGCATTAGTCTGTAATTCACTAAGCGATTCGTAAAGCCCAACAGAACAATCAAAGTAGAGATAAATAATTTCCGGTCATTCTCTGTAATATTCGCTGTTGAATCATGGATTCGGTTGAATCGGGGTACTTGTGTATTGCATCGATGATATTGTTCCTGAAGCACTCCAGACCGCTTGACGTTATTTTGGGATCTGCATTCGCGTTAAGAGTTTTGCACTTGAAACAGTAAACCGATGCAAGTGGGCAGTTGGTGTGGCATGACAGGCCATGTGCATGCGCTGGCGCGCCGCAACCTATCTGATGTACCAGTAAGAGCGAGGAAACATTGCATTGCTTTCCTTTCGCTTGGCGTTCATACCTTGCGTCCTAGTCGATGTAACACACACCGATAAGAGCGAAGAAACACCTATGTACACCATATGTCCATACAACAATGAATTTGTCTCTGCGATCATCGAGCAACCAGCTAGATCGATTCCATTCGATTCACACGAAGGAGAGGTAACTTGTGCGTGTTGTAAGCAGACAAAACGGGTTCTAAGCGAAGCGAGAAGAAATAAGCGTAGGCGCGAATATTTGACGAGCTACAAGTCTGGGGGTTGCGATAATCAGTCGTGCAGTGAGGCACTATGAAAAGCGTACGACCTAAACTGAGTGCATGGAGACTGCCAAACTCTACATTCGTGACCTTCCTAGCAAAAAAATATGCCCTTTCCAAAAGTTCTATTGACTTTGGAGATGAAAGAGAGTAGAATCAGTACACTTCATGACCGGGCGTGTAAACCTGCCATGGAGCAGTGGCGAAAAGGAGTTGAAAATTGGAAGCTGCATTTGAACGTAACTGATGTTGTAACTTACTCCAGTGCGGTAGATACCCTCGCAATCAAGGGGAGCCGTCCGTGTCTATGCTTCGAGGATGATATGGCACTTGTGCACTTCATTGAACATAGCGGCTGGAAAATATGCCACTGCACACCTGTTACTGGTCGAAACCGGATTGAAATCAAATCCTACTCTTTTCCGCACCGTAATAGCTGGCATACAGCGCTCACACCAATTTAACGGCAGTTCGAACAGGATCAAAAGTTCAGGGCTTTCACTTCTCGGTCGTTAGGAATTTAAGCGTGCGTAAACGGCCACACGGAGAGTGGTGTCTGAATTATGCACAGATTTCTCCTGCTTAGCAAATCTTATCAGGTAACCAAAAGAGCAGAACTGTTCGGTGTGCTGCTTTTTACCTCTTTACCTCGCGAAGCCATGCTGGTTAATTATCAAGATGGCAATTTCGTTTGGCGATCTCAGCTTACAGCTATACCTCACAATTTAACTATAAACACGACGGAGCTAAAATGAGTTGACAGCGCTGTGAAGACTAATTGTGTAGCCCAGGAACATTTTCCATTCGGTTCGTGGGCCAGCGAGATGACACACAGTTTCGGACTGCGGCCGCGCGCGGCATGTTCACTACCACTTGTGAACAATGCTGGTCGCAGCTTCCATTGAACAGTAAACAAACTGAAAAGTGTACTTTGGAACCAACGCAGCTCCTAAGGTGCTTGAAGTTCAAATTAGAGTAAAAACAGAATGCCAAAACATGCACGGTTTACCGACGAAGTATCGATAGACATTTTGCGATTAATGTGACAAGACACCATCGCGAGCTACATCGAAACTAGCTGAGCGCTAGCTATGGGACGAACTCATCGAATGAATCGATTTTTCTCTCTAGCGGTAGCAGTTGTAGCTGTGCATACCCTGGGGGTCCAAGGCCAGGACACATGCAACCTAGGCCCGTATATTCGCCCTGTAGTGTATGCGCAAGGGTTTGGAGGTTCACTGCTGTTTAACAGCAGTGATGGCTTCAAATTAGAGTATGTTGATGAGCTGGATTTCAGTCCTCAGAGCCCTGATAACAATGGGGAGGGGGACTTGACTTTGCCCTTGGCCTGGAGCGCAGACCTTGTGCAAGCAATGTCAGATGTGGGGCCTAAAAGCGCGGACAATGATACTATTCCTGGGCTTGAAGGGAGGCCGCGGGCGTCCATTGAAGCTGTGCGGTTCTTCCCTCGGTTACTAGATCCAGGTTGAACGCCGCGCTGCAACATTGTACATAAATTTGTGCAGTATAATCCTGGACTCACGGCTTTGGTAACTAGTTGGGAAGCTCGGACGAACGGCACCAGATTGTTCTACCCTTTGTCTTGGGATTTCAGGCGAGACTTTTGGGAACAATCGAAGACAGTATACGACATGGTTAACTTTGTCAAAAAGGAGACTGGATGCAACCCCATCCTGATTGGCTTCAGCTTCGGTGGAAGTCTGATTTACACAGCTTTCGCCCGATATGGAGCTGCATTTGCGGAGAACGTCCATGGTGTGCTATACGGAGCGGCACCGTTTAGTCCGGTGGCTTCCACTGTATTTGGTGCGGTTCCAGAACTGCTGAGTATACCTGCAGTAACATAATCTTTCTCTAGACGAGAAATGATCACGGCAATCGCATAGACCTAGCGCAAGAATCCTCCTTGTTAAAGGCAGGGTTCGCTCACAAGGGTAAAAAAGTAACATCGCCAACTGATCAGTACGTTAGTGGACACGAAAGTAAAGCCATATTCTGCCAAAAATTACTGAGGCCTCAACAGCTGTGTATATCGATGGTAGAGTTGTGTATATTGAGGCTACCTGTCGCAGCTAAACAACCTACTGCGAACATCACGGTACGGACCTATCAGAGATAAACAGTCATAGATTGAGGATCTCTTCACTGGACACTTTACCCCAATTAGTCGCATTGTCGAGGTGAAGCTACGTCGAGATAGCCTCATACTTGAAAATATGCTTTCTGTTGTCTTACGTTTCCGTTGGGAAAACGAACCGCGGCAGCCGCAGGATTCAAGTGCAGGATTCCGGCAGTGTATCCCGTCAACCTGATGTGCGAGAAAACGCGCACACGTTACAAGAGCTTTGAATCAAGCATGCTTACTCCATGAAGTGCTTTTGCGCGGAGCTACTCTCCTTTTTCTTTAACCTTCTTTTTCATCCTTTGCCAGCTGCACAGCAAGCGTGCCGCGCGCATGGCCGACTATGTTCTGAATCCTTCGTTTTCAGGAATCCCTCGCTTGCGACTCCGCGTCCTCGAAACGGCAAGTGCATCGAATGCAATTCTTGCAAGTGAACCAAAGTAGTGCTGAAAGATACCCCTCTTCATGTGCTTCCGTCACTTGGACACATGCTTGGCGCGCAGTCTTCCAAGACGGTATTACGGGCTTTGATCCCCCAGGCCCCCTCACCCGGGACGCGCTGTTTACTTTCCCGAGCCTCTGGTCCATCATAAACCCGCTGTCGCAGTCATGCGTGAACGCCGCAGACACGCCGGGCGGAGCGCCTCGCCAGTGCGAGCCCGGCGAGCTGATGACCGGAGTCTCGTGCTTGGATGCCGCATGCGGTCGGCCACCAGAGTGGCCACAGGGGGCCCCATTCTACCTCCCCGTCGACCTGCTGGACCCTCAGACGCACGCCGACTACCCCATCGGCCTTCGGGGCTTCCGCCTCGCCAATGGCAGCCCCCCAGACTTTACCCCAGACGAAGCCGCCCACATAGAGGTCCGCTACGCTGTCTAGCTGACCACAAGGTACTTTTAGGCCATCTTTAGCGTGGCCAAGAGCACCGACAAACGAATCGTTTTGCCCGAACCTGCCACAGTCCCTTTTGTATAGCTCGAAGAAGGCCATACCGATTTGTGAGTTACCTCGTCTGGCGACCCGCAGCGAATTGAAGTACTCTTCGACTAGTATGAGTATCTTTCACAGTTATGATGATCTTGAATAAATTCAGGCTCGAAATGTAGTAGCTAAAATTATTATCAACACCGAGTTCCGCGTACATACTAGTGATGAAGATCCTTCTCAGAACGTTGAGCTGTGTCTACCCGCTGTTGTACGTGTTGTCTTTCTAGCTCCACATAGCAGCACACAAGTGAGTTACAAATGTGCGTGAAACCTGCTGCTACAGATGCCTTGTTTACTCCGATTTCCTCTAGCAGTAAGTCTACTTTTGAAGCATGTACTTGATGGAACATCCGTTATTACCTGACCGCTTTGTGAGCTCTTTTGGCCACGCTAAAAACAGCCTTGGCTTGCTTGGTTCTGGTGCAGGCCGTTACCCAGGTGGCCAAGGCAAGGAGTAACTTCACACTGGGCAGTGGAGCTGCTGCCATCGCTGCAGTGCACCCCCCTGCCATCACTGTGACTGTATCTTTGGTCAATGTCACACACCCAACAACAGGCGCCAACTTCACCTTCGCCCTGCCCGTTTCTGTCGGCTGTGACAGCGAGGACCTAACCCCCGCGGCGAGCGCTGCCTCCTCTCCACTGTGCTCTGCAGTCTTCCCCACGCAGTTTGAGCAAGGAGACGGCTTCCTGCCGTCCCAAATGACCCAAATATCAAACCCTGGTGACTATGGCTCCAGGCTCCAGGTGTGACTTGCACAAAGCAGAACCTGTGACAATCTTGTATTAGTGCAGAACCAGTCTTATTTTACAAGCCACTGTGTTGTGTTTGTGCAGGTGGTAGAAGTCAACCGCCCTAGCAACGCCTGGTTTGCACTGGCAGAGGAGCCAACAGACTTCTCCCCACACGCACTAGTCTTAAATGACAGGGCCACTCCTCTGAATTCGACTGTGAATTGTGAGGACTACAATAAGACAGTTGTGGTCGCCCCAGGGAGCTACCCTTCGCTGGAGGACCTTGTTTGTGCACTTGTGCTTTCTGGGAATGATGCAAATCAGACATTATCTTCTGAGAGTGGTGCAACTTCCCCGACCACTAGCCCTAGCCTGGATGTTGCACCTGCTGTTAGCAGTTCTGACGGATGTGAGAGACATTTTGGGTTAGCTTTGATTTGCCTGGGAGTTCTGCTTGCAGGCATAGCTAGGTAGCCTTTCGATTTGATTGCCTAAAGGAGTACACTGTAATTTCCGTGCTTGTTCTTCCTGCATGTCAGAAGTGGCTTCCATCGGGCCAGCTGCACTCACCAGCCAGGCTGTGTCACCTGCCCTGGCCCAATCTGTTCACCACAGCAGCACAAGGAGCTACTTGTTGGAACGTATATAATAGCTGTACATTAGTTGTGCATGTGCATTGTCAAGCCTCCTGGAGGTAACTACAGAAGAAGATTATATTGTGTTAGCGGGTGTGCAACAACACATGCGATGATATTCAATGACTGTTGCAACGTGGATGATTGGTTTGAGATTACTCTGGATGAGTTAAGCACAATGTGTTTGCGAAGCGTAAGCAGAGGTGCTATGGTCTAAGCGTAAGAGGGTGTAGGATCTGCGGAGATTTGATTGTGACAGAGTGTATACAAAATGGTGTTCATCGTACAGATGCCCAGACTCGGGGCGAAGAGGTGACAAACACTCAATCTAGCTAGACATATTGCAGTATAAAAGCAGTAGACACTCTAAGGACCTTCGCCAAATGAACTGTGATTGGTGAAGCGTCCGCGAGGTTGCCCATATTGTACAAAGTGTAATGATTAGACATTAAATTTACCTGCTGAAATCTCACACTACTCGCACAGTATCAGAGGCAGCTGAGGGGCAGAAACACTCAGCAGTTGGATGACACTCCCGCCATGCCATGTAATTCGCGAAATCGCGGAATATGCGTACGGGATTGTTGAGAATGTTGAATAATGAATCATGACACCGCGAACCACTATATGTACGACATAATAGAGGTCAACAATCAATTAAATCCAGTACGGATTTGGCG
>JAULKQ010012611.1:0-11820 GCA_032356285.1 Smithsoniella earleae | reverse complement strand
GTCGCTGCTTCGGCGCGCGGTTGTGCATATTTCTTTTCTTTGGCTTGAGCAGAGGGTTCTGCGGAGCTCCGCGGCCGGGCAGGCTTAGTGATGGTACTCACATGATTCGAGAATCTCGGCGGGAGCATTTGGATTGTCAACCTATTGCGAACGAAACATTTGACAAGGACGAGAAGATCCCACAACAGAGTTCTAGCCCCACAGCAATTCCATCTATGTGGAATTAAACGCGTTTAATCTCCAAGTCTACTCTACGAGAGATATTAGATCTACTTACTGTGTGTCAGCCTAGCGCAATCGTGTAGTCCGTGGTTTTCTGCAGACTTAATAGTTTGTTCTTGCTCCTGGTTCCTTATTATCACTTTTCCTTGGCCTGTCGCTGTAATGATGACAATCACATGATACGAAGGGATGACCCGTCGTAGTACCGTTTTACCCCTCAACCACTGCTGCTCGTTGGCTGGTGTGGCTCACCCGAAATCGTGAAGAGACCTCTACGCCAGAGTTTGAGTCCTCTTGATCCTTATGGCTGAAGATATCATAGACCTGTCTACCTGTGCGACTCTCTACAGTAGTCCTACAGTATCTTCGACCTCACTTACATGCCTATAGCCATGCGTCCCTGCTTGCCTGTCGCTGAAAATCGTGAAGATACAGTTTTATATCAATGTTGCAACATTCTTGCTACACGCCGCCGTAGATTTACTATTCACGTCGGTTATTTGAGCCTTCTACCTCTCGGTGAAATAGAACGGTTTCTTTTCCAATCGAACGCTTCACATGGCCCGTACAAATTATTGCAGGCTAGAATTCAGGAGAAGCTCAAATTATTGTAAATTGTTCTAGTTGTGATTCTTTCCGCGCCACTAACGTTACAGATGCAAAGCATATTCAAGCATGACACCTATATTCTTGTAGTTGACTCAACCAATATAAAACAAAAATCACTCACAGGACGGAATTTCAGCTCCTTGTTGAAAGCCATGCCGAATATTCCTAGCCATAGACCCGACATACCGTTGGAAAATGAACCTACTGCCTCGAATCAAGGACACACTAATCTCTTTGTACACAAGTCACACAAGTGCCACTATTGCAACATCCCTGCTAGAACTGGTACACTCTGCTAATTCTCTAACGAATCGATCAGCAGACCTACTTAATCTACCGGAAGTCTCAACGCGAAATGGAACAATGCTATACCCCTCATCGCCCCTTCCCGCCTGCTTCCTTCGCTCGAACTCATCCCTCCTCTCTGAAGCGGATCCTGGTGTCTTGCTGGCTGCACTCCGCTCTGTAACACCTGCTGGATGCTCTGCCGACACATCAACGTTGACTATGTCAGTAAGTGTTATAGCCAGGATATTACCTCTACTCTCTCGTACCCTGCTTCTCCTGGCTAGATGCCGGTTAGATGCCGGTTTTTGGGCCCCACTTTCATGTCCAGTCCAGCCTTCTGGCAGCCGTACTGCACTTGATTTTGGATGAAGCTGTGGCATGAGGTACGGTTACAGAGGCGCCACCGTCGATGTAACATGGGGTTCAGGAGAAGCTCAAATGACCTTGTATCTTGATAGCTTTATGTTCGGAGGTTTGTAAGAGCTACATGTGAACAGAAATCGGTTACCTCTTGTAACTTCCGGCGAACAATTGGCACATGCAATGGCACAAGGGGGGTGATTAATCATGTTTTGCGCTACAACAGCTGCCAATGACACATTAGTGGTTTGGCAACTAGCACACCGTGATTCCTCGACTACACACGGCAACATTTCACGTCATCGTAGAGACAAGTTGCACTGAGTGTATTATGCTGGTTCACATGCTGTTTGTCCTTATTCTGGAGCATCGCGATACAAGTGCTGGACTCCTTGTTCCTCCTCTTCAATCGGTAGACCTCATATGTACCTTTCCCCACGTCCCCGTCAACGAAAACACACCGAGTGATAAATAGCAATCCAGAAGTTTAGCATCTTCAGTAGCGGCGCTATTCTCGGGCTCCTCCTCAACTTGTTACGACTCGACACCACAGGCACATATACCAACCGCCTCGTGGCACACTTAGAAAACTTGCTTGTAATCTCTTTTGTATTCAACCACGAGTTTAAGTGCTGATCATCAATAGCCTTCCCGAGAAAGACTGCACTTATTGCGTCTGCAATCTTGTGACCCATCCACTTTTCGGTTGACTTCAAAGTTCGCACGGAATGTATCAAGGAATTGCTGACGCGTAAGTGTAACTTAGCTTCTTTTCATGTATTGCCAGCCAAGCGATTTCGAAATCCTCCAACTCGACAAGTTTTGCCTTTTTCTCAGTGGCTCAACAAGCGGCATGATATGCCTTAGATACGAAAAACAAGCGCTTGAATCGGTGTACCAGCTGTAAACTTGATCTCGAATTGAAAGCTATATAAGTTGGCCCTTTTGGCACGTTTGGATGGCTCTCAATTAACTTCTTACACTTCCTGACTGACTTGCTGACTGTTAACGTGATTTGACAGCACACGCGCCTGCTCAAACACTTCGACTCGGCGGATCGCATGCAAGTGCGTTTTTGAGTCAACGTCGTATTCGTATGCATTGTGGACTTTTTCCGAAACATAGTGGACTGGTCGTAGTTTCGGGTTATCGAGTCTCCGCTGTATGTGTAGACGTCTACCAACGCATACCCAGGACACAGTGCGGTATGCCAGTATGAAATGCGCCTAAGGACGCTTCGCAGAATTTTGCAACGGCCATGATATGTAGGTTTTTCTAGATGTTAAAAGCGCATCACGGGAAGGCTATTTGCGCTAACTCCAAAATAGAAGTCTCGTGTTTGTAGACGCGCATTGTTTCGGCCGAGCCAGATTGGCGAATGCTGATGCGATGCCTGAATGTGCGTGGATTGCTTTTCTGACAAAAGTGCTTACACATTGATTTGACTGCAAAAATAATCAATTTGTATCGACTGGGAAACAAGGAACACGGGTATGAGCACCTAGATAGGGAAACAGTGGGTTGGAGATGAACCCCAAGAGCCACCACATGCACCGATCCCAGCTAATTTGTTACATGAACAATTGATAATCATTCAGACATTTTCTTTATTGGACGTGCCGAGCTTCGCGTACATACATCACACAGGAGAAGGCACGGAAGGTCCAGACCAGGGAAAGCTACGATGAATTTGCAGTGTGAGTAAAGCACGCTCGAATCATCCGAGAAACTACTAATACTGATAATGTTTCTAATCGACGGGATACGGGAAACGATTCATTCACGGCTTACAGGCACAGGGGATTCATAGCTTCTCTGAGTGCTACTTCCCTGCATACCTCGTTCCAGCTATTCCTCATATATCTCGAGCCCTTTAATGGTTAATTGAGTGGACTTGCACTCCTTGGTGGAAGCCATGCCCAATACTTGTTGCACACGAACCAAAGTAGTGCTGAAAGCTGAAACTCACAAATGTTGTTTCATATATGCTCTTGTTAGTATTTCCAAAGTCTGCACATCCTCTGGTGAAACGATAAGCTGTTGTATCTAGTCTACCATACCCGGCTACTGGCCTAGGCCAGGGGATGTTAAAGTAGAGAGTGATAGAGCAGTGAACTCGACATCTTCTCAGTCAACCTAACATTCACTCTCATACTCAAATGCGCAGTGGACGTGCAATTGTAATTGTTCATTAAATGTAGAAGCATCAAAATTGTGGCTGTACAATCATTGGTGGCAATCAGTACAAGGGGATGTGTTCACCAATGGGAGGGTGGGGGTTGGGGGTATGGCTAAATATCCGTTTAAAATGTATGTCATAGAAGAGTTAATGTCAACAAATTTTTTCCTAACATTGTTATTGAGCTCCAGGCCAGAGAAGTAAATGTGAGCCATTCATCTCCTCTTCTGAATGGAGCTTTTGCTTCAGATCATCTCGCTACTATGCTGCAGCACCTATTACCTTGCTGAACTGCTCTTCACCATTACCTTAGCTACACAGCAGGGTGAGTGGTAGGAGCGCTGTGGTTGCATGTGCAGATACGATCAAAGCTCTTCTCCCCCTGCAGAAACTGGATAGGTGTGGAAGGTGACATTGTCTATCACCTGAGTCTTTGGATGGCAGCATAGACAGTGCTCCCTTAACTGTCTAAACGAAATGCAGGTGTAAGTTCTTCAGTTATAAGCTGGCTATCTTTGTTTGCGAGATCAAGGCACTGAAAAAGTGGAGAGAGTATGAAGGTGTAACTATTCTTACGGATGTCGCTAACCATCTCTACACCATTGCTAGCTGTAAGTGGCACAAAGTGATTCACTGCTCTAGTTCAAACGTGCCCAATTTTCCGTTCGTAGTGCCCACTGACCGGTGACCTTGTAACTGTAAGGAAGATCAGATCCCATGGAAGGTACACTCTCAGGCACGCCGAGTTGCAATGATACGAGATAACTTAGCGCCAAGCTATGGTTGCTCTTTGCATGGTGGAGAGATGCCGCCGTGTTACGCTGAAACCTGAATTACCGTGCACGGCCGCGTCCAGAGTTGAAGCGTTGCCGCTGTAACAATAGAATAGCATTAGTCGACCAGGTGGTGAGGATGTATCATGTAGTTGCTAGGGATATTATCTTGTTGTAAGGTGAAATGTAACAACCACGAGCCACTATATATGCAACGATTGAAGATCAATAATCAATTAAACCCGAAAGGTTTCGGCGCTCTTCCATCATCACTACACCGACGTGGACGCGAGGGCGTCTTTTCGGGGTCACGCTTGCACCTCCAACAACACAGGGGTCCTAGCATCCACCACGCCATTTGCTGCCCCAAAATTGGCAAGAGCCGAACCTCCAGGGCTTGACACAGTGCTACAACCACACAACCACACAACTGTCACTTATCCGACATCCAGCCAGGGGAGGAAGGATACGAGAGCAGAGGCAATGTGCTTGTGATGACCCTCAATGACATCCTTAATGTGGACGTCTCAGTGGTGCATCCAGCTAGTGCCACCCTGAGAAGTGCAGCAAGCAAGAAAGCAGGTGCACCAGCTGAGAGAAGGGATGTGGATTAGCAAAGAAAGCATGCACAAGGAGGGGACGAGGGGCACAGGTTCATTCCATTTAGTGTCAAGACATACGGGAGGTTAGGGGCACCAGCTGATAGGTTTATTAGGGAGCTTGCAGAATGTGCGTGCGCTAGTGGGAACAGGTCAAAAGCAGTGTTTGTGAGGTTCATGTATCAGATTAGTATCTCTCTCATCAAGGGGAATAGACACTTGTTTCAACGATATGTCGGATCGCTAGCAAGACGTATAGGGCGTGGCTTCCAACAAGGAGCGCATGTCTTCTCATGTGTACGTAGAAAATTACAGTTGAGCCGACTTTCTGTACTCTGGCATGATGCTAGCATTTGCTTTAATTGCATTTGTAATTTGGACGCGGGGACAGAAGCCTACGTACCATACTATGAAGAAAACAACTATGGGAGATAGGACTCAATGTACGGCAAAAACGGATGGAAAACCGGAGGGGAAGGAAAGGAGGAAATTGCTGAAGAAACCACACGCAAAGTGTAAATCACTCACAAAGGGCGCTTTCCATCATTCAACATATCTCGCTACGTACCTGTACGAAGAAAGTTTGGGTGGTGCAAGTGTAGCGTGACATGTACCAAGAAACTGACACATGCGCACAAGTGGAGACCGTGAAATGAAAGGAAAGGCGTAGCAGAAAGTGAACAGCTATGGTGCAAAAATTTTGTTGCTCAAAACTGTGTTCCATTACTTTCGGGCATAGTCACTTTCGGACACTCTCAACCTTTTGTCTGCCGATCACATGCCCTCAGATATCCTTTAAGTAACATTCCGATGCTATCGTGGGTGTCCATAGGGCGTATGGTGTAGCACAAAACCGAAATTAAATTTATCTCTATTTCTGTGGACATCTTAGCGCTAAACCGTGGACGTCAATCATCACGATGTATCATGAGTACAGCGGTGTAAGTCATGGCACATGAATGAAGTGGCCTTTCCACATTTCGGTTACCTTTTTACGATTTCTACCACTGACTGGCCAGCTGGGACGCAGGAATTGTGGCGAGCAATTGATTACTTCGTGAACATTCTAATGCATTCCCCGGCACCTCGCGAGCAATTGCGGTTCCCTAGGCTAGCCCGACTTTTCTATTGACTCTAGCTAGCCTGATCCTGTACTTTCCTCAGCACCTCGTATCCACTATCCTATCCTTGCTACCCCATATTTCCATTCTCAGCCAGATCCACGTGCTCAGAATGTTCAATGATTACTCGTTTCCGGTTTCGTCAGCTTGACTTGTTGCAACTCTTCAGAGGTGCTTGTGGGTTACGCCTACTTGTCGATCAAAATAGAGCTTCTTGGAAAAGCATGTGGGAAATTTTGGATAGGATCCGAAGCGACTGCGAACTCTTAACCATGCCAGCTCCTCCTCATTCCTCATGAGGAGGCCTCGCCAGACCTCTCTTACGTGGACGTGGACGCGGGAAAAGATTAATTCAGGGCTTACTAGCATAGGATGAGTAGGACTTGAAGCAGCTCATGCTAAGTATAATGCTCACCCAGCTACCATGGCCATATGCGGTTGCACCTTCAGTAGGGCTTGAGAATCTTGCCATTTTCTCCTTCTAACTACCATACATTTACTCTTTCCCCGTTGATAAGACATGCTTACATCTACCGGGAAGCGGGTTATCTACGGGGCAGTCGAAACCATGTATTCTTCTATAGACACAGAATCAAAACGAAACGTGGCAACGCTATCCCTCAAATCCAGACTCTAGATGGATAGCAGCGCTGCACAAGCTTTCTCTGAACTGTCAAGTGACAAATCAGTCTGCTTAAGGACATGCTATTCCCTTTTCATTTTACAGCTTTTATCATGTAGTTTGACTGAGACTTGCTCAACTATGAACTCGATACAAATAAAGCATACCAACCGTGGAGTTAAGGCAGCTGTTTCAGAAGTAGAGCATGTCTCCAATCGGAGTAATGCACTTCCCAATCACCATTGATGGCTCTCACTGGCACACCAGTGGTAGCGCTGATTCTAGCAACCCGTTCGTGCTCGTAAATCGTTAGCCGAGACGCCTTGAACTTCAGGAGATAATTTGATCTTAGCAAGCAAAGGGGTACCGTATCATATCCCGTCAGTTATCGCACAAGCCGAAATTGAATGTTCCAAGCCATAATTAAACGTGATGATCCCGAAGCGTGTTGAGGAAAAAATCATAATGTATGTATCTTTTATAGAAGTTTGTTTCCTTGGTGAAGTTCTGTGCTCAAGCTGGTGGCTTAAATCGAGGAATTTGGGGTTCAATTGTCGTGCAGAGGTATTTTCTCATCATATCCACTGATTTTGCACTGTGTCGCCCTTAATTTGATGTGTTAATGTGTAAGATGTACTTTGCAAAAGTAATAAATTTGAGACTCGATGAGATTTTAAATCCGCGCGAACGTGGTCAATCATCACTGACGAATTCTTGTTCCAACTTTCTATTCTCGCGCTCGTCGTACTACTGCGCGTACGTTTCGTCCCGCTCTCATAATGCACAACAATCTCATGAATATTCTACACTGAATCTCCGTGTCTGCTTGAGCTGCGAATCATGCTGAGCTGTGCATCAACAGTTTTTTCCATAACTATTTCCGACGCATGCGCAAAAGTATCCGAAGCGGTGCCTTATTACGTATTCCTAATTCAAATTAATACACATCTTCACACTTGTGCCCGAGTCGCGGACTTGATAATCCGCTAGAGTAAGACTAGGTTTGTACGGTACTGAAACAATTATCGGATGGGGCATACATCGGACAAACCCGACGGAAAGTTTGTCACAGATGTCGCGAATTCAGTCGTACATATCAACACAAAGCTCTTTTTCCCTTACATGTCCATGTCAAATTGCAGGCGGCCCCGGGTTCCGTACCTGTTGGTAGCTCAAATACTCGTTTTTGCCCGTCGAACCAGTACTGTTTCAAACCAGTGCTTCGGTGCACTACCCGTACTAAAGTTAGGGTTTCTTGACCAAATATCATTAAGTTGATATAAAGTCGATTTTCATGGGTTACGAAGGTTTGCATAGAGATTTTCATGGTGCCAGTGCGCTTGTACTGGCATGTCGATAATGGGGCTCGCCCCTTGGTACAGGAGAACAGAGTTTGACCTTCCAAGCCTTAGTGACTATTTGAAATCCTGTTATGGCGTAAATATTAACTCAAGTTCCTTACATGAATGCCGTGAGGGCATCAAGTGAGGAGTGGGTGACGGTTAAGGCAGGAGCGCTACAGATAGAAGCTCAACTTGCGGATAATACCTTATCTAAGGGGTGTATGATAGCTGCTTTGTACGCTATTTCGCGACGTCCAGAGCCCAGTTTCTCTGAACTATACCAACGAGACCACGCTTGTTACTTGGATTGTGCGTACATCTGACAACGTTAGTGCTGTCTCATATTCTGTAATCAAGACCTGTATACAATATATGTCAATAGAAAAGGCCTTCGCAAATGCCCTCGCAAAGAAGAACGGAGACAAAGCGAGGTCAAGAAACAAGCCAACCGAGAGAAAAGGACGGCTCGACTGGCGAATGAATCTCATTGAGATATATCTAGAGGTAATAAGACAGCGGAGGCACTTACTGAGCTACTACAACTTACTACTCTACTTGTAGTAAGAGGGGGTCGCGGTGCTTGCCAACCCACCCAGTAAAGGCACCAAGCGCAAACAAATGTACAAGTGTACTTCAGAAGTTAAAGTTGATGTTTCAACTAATTGTTTGGAGCGTGGGAGTCAACGGAAACGGAAATTGACAAGTGTGAGAATCAGCACGCTTGAACAAGAAGAAACTACCGCTGATCGTGCATACGCTGAGCTGAGTTTTCATCCAATCTTACAATATTTCATTTTATCATTTACTACAAACTGGGCCGGATTTACTGTAAAACAAGCGAATGAGGCTATTAAATGTCTCTATCCGAGAAACACCCTTCGAAAGTGAACAATGGGCGCCAGCGAAGGGATACAGCCTCACTGGAGCAGAAATCTTTCAGAGGCAAGGATACACATATAATCTTTCTTTCCAAGCGCAAAAAGTCGGTACACTGTTCACACGGTATAAATCGGCGTATCCGATAACTCTTCAAGTACGGTACAACAGTGCTCCAGGTTAATGATTTGACACAACTAATTCAAGTTAAAAAACTTGAATTAGTGATACGTACCATGACCAGGCGTCGGATACTTTTGCGCACGCAACGGTAATAATGCTGCAAAAAACTGTTAATACTTGCGCTGTTGTATCAGCGCAAGCCAATCTACCAGGTAATTGTGCAGCGGCGTGGTAATAGTGTGCATAATGTCAAAGAAACTATCCTTAACTCACTAAATTGTGGATCATCCGTAACTCAGCGCTCCATCTGCAATGCTTGTTGTTTCAATCATAGACACCTCACTAGACTTGGGCATAGCATCGCTCAGCCTGATTGCACACAATCTTACAGCATTATTCGAATTTAAGTGCTCACTTTAGTCCTGGTATGTCATATGCCGATCGCGAACACAAATTGGCGAGTTGTAGTACCGAAAAGTCAGCACAAGAGCACCGTCAAGATGCAAATCTCTTCACGAATACTAGTAACTCGTGCCGAAAAACTACCTCCTTTACAGCAGAACACTCATCTACACTATGTATTTGATATATATGAGATAATACACTGTACACAACAGGCAAGCAGCTTCAACAAGTCCTCATTTGTTGAATGAATACAGAATCTCTAAGGTTACAACAAGCACCGCACCCGCGGCCGCCTGCAATTGAACATGGAAAAGTAAGACATTGTCATTAAATCGACGATTATGCGGTGCACTCAGTGCGAGAGCAAAAGTAAGTAAAGAAAACCACTTAGGCCCGGGTCGGCATGGGACACAAATAAGCTAGAATTGCTAGGGTATTACAGCATCACATGGAATCAAGATAGAGCAGCGGAGCGTCAGCCATGGGTAGCACTCCAGATGCACCACAGGCTGGAGAACGCAGAAAAGCCCTTAAACACTGTTGACCCGTAGCGCTGGCAAGAGAGGCGCCTTAACGAAAAGTAATACGTAAATTATTCTTTCCCACCTGTATGAAAGACATTACGATACACCCTACATTCATTGCGCAGTTGTTCGTCGCAGCATCTCTGTTGACCTGACACCATGAACCTACCCAAACACACGCGCCTGCAGCATCTCTATTACGACCTACTACGCGTAAGCTGCGATTTACAAGTGCTCTTCCACACAAGCACATGTATTGCACCCAAGCCAAGATAGAACTCGCTGTTCTTTTGCAGTCGTAACCAAGATGCAGGCTCCGGGCTGGGTTAGGACACCCAATTTGCGGAGTTGTGAGCTCACGTTTGCATGTAAAACTTTGGAAGGTACGATGGGCGTGGCATGGTTGCCCTGTGTTGATTGATAAATCACGACACCGCGAACTACTATATGTACGACATAATAGAGGTCAACAATCAATTAAATCCATTACGGATTTGGCGCTTTTCGATTCCTAACACCCTGGCCTGGGAATGAGTAAGGAGCTTCGGAACTAACTATGTTAATACTAAGTTAATATTAGCTCCACTTGAATGCACATTTCAATTGGATGCTCAGCCATCCATTCCACTCGTACCCATCCTCCACCTATGTACACATCCTTGCCACAGTCGAAGCACCTCCAAAAAGGGAGCGAAGCAGATTCCTGGGATGTGAAGCCCTCTGCCAGTCCCCTTCCCACCATCATCGAGGTTGGTAGCCACAGCGTCTGTGCCTGTGGCCCCTTACTGAAGGCAGGAATACAAACTACTGTTGAGTAGCAGATGCAATTAAAGCAGCAATTTCAGGCATCAAACCAGCAAGCATGCAGTGGACTCAACCGAAACTTTACGCAAGTCTAATCACAATACACAAATTGTGCTCCTTGCTGAAGTCCGTAGCCAATCCAATGACCTGAGGATCCGAAAAACCGCTGGAAGATGAGCTTATTGCCCCTAATCAATGCCAAACTAATCTCCTTGTACACGAAGTGCACAAGGAGACTGTCAGCATTCCTACTGCCTCTCGCACATTCCGCCAAGTCACGAATCGACTTCTCTGCCAGCTTTCCTAATCTACCGTACGATTCAACACTTAACAGCACAAATCCTCCTGCTGGATGAACAACTAACTACCGTGGTAAATACAAGACTTTGCTGTGTCCATACAGGGTAACATGTAACGAATGATTCTTTTCTTTTCGCTCGCCGCCACTTTAAAATGGGGTACAGGGATTGATATTTGATTTTTTTTGCGCCAAAACCTATGGAAAAGGGTAAAATGATGACTCAATTGCACCACCAAAGGCTGAGGTAATGTCTCAAGTGGCGAAGGTTTGTGTTTGGTGCAGCAGTTAGCTCATAGTATGAGTAACACAGACATCAGAATGCACCACTATATCAGCCCCAAGTGATGTGCTACAGCTTAAAACAGTCCTGGTTCTAGTGACAACCATGTTTGTGTACTGCCAACGAGGCTGAATGCTGGACAACTAAATTATGCTCCAGCTCAATTTGATGTAATGGCTGGCCTGTGTGGAGTGGAGCAAGCAGCACTCAGTGCTCTTGGATTACAGTTTTGCACAGCCATTAAGGTGCACTCTCTTTTTCCAAAGAGGGTGCTGGTTCACTGATAGTTGCACCGTTTTCCTATGATGCCATTAGCTTCTGACACAAGGTATGTAGCACTGGATTTGTGGGTTAGGAGCAAGTGCTTGCCATGTGAGAGTACCTTGGTTCT
>JAULKQ010012600.1:0-11830 GCA_032356285.1 Smithsoniella earleae | reverse complement strand
ACACGACGGAAACGAAGCTCCTTACTGGAACCCATGGCCAATCATGCGAGCTAAAGAACCAAAGATTCGTTGGAAGATTAACCTATTGCCCCGAATCAAAGCCAAACTAATTTCTTTGTACACAAATCGCACGAACCTTGCCTTGTCGACATTCCTACTCGCACTCGCACATTCTGCTAATTCATGAATCAACTTCTCTGCGGGTTTGCCTAACCTACCATACGATTCAATACTAAATGGCACAAAGCTACAGCCAGCAGTACCCACAGGCACCGTAGTAAATTCAAACCTGCACAGGGTGACTCGTTACCCGATACCCCTTCAAAAATGTACGCAGAATGAAATGAAATTACTAATACCAGTATACAAGCCACAACATTTGGCCACACATGCCCCAGCGCTAGGTGATATTCGCGATGATATCCAGCATGATGCCGAGCAGTCCAAAACGCTAGTGAAAAGTAAACTAATAACATCGCGTGTCCCGCTGAAGGTTTTGATTTACTACGGTGGTAGAGGACTGCCAGTCCCCTTGTATCTGTGCTCACCACTTCCTGAATTGGAATTGTATGCAGGGCTCCGGGGAACGGATTCAAGAAGATTTTGGGTTACCGAATCTTGTGCGGTTCCCGATAGCTGAGGATCTGTCCATCGCCGGGGACGGCGGGAAGCCACTGGTTGTGTCGGACCCCACTGGGAGTGTGGCTGGGGCGTTTTCGGAGCTCGGGGTGGCTGTGGTGCGAGAGGTGGCGAAGCTGCGGTCGGTGAAGAAGAATAGTGTCCGGTTTGACGAGGAGCTAGGGGCGTTTGTGGTGCAGCTGCCGGCTCTTGGGGGCGGCTTGTCGGAGGAGGCATTCTTGCTGCACCCCGCCACCGTTCGGAGGGCTGATACTAGCGCCAGGAGTATAAACGAATGGACGGGCGAGCAGATTCTGCGCGATGAGGACATACCAGAGGACGTCAGGCCAGAGAGCGTCCAGCCGCTGGGAAACTATGCGGTTCAGATTTCCTGGCAGGGCGGCTTCAGCCAAGTGGCTTCGTTCGAGCTGCTTTCGGGGTTGGATCGCATCACCGCTGATGAAGCGCGGCGCCGCGCAGTTGAATCGCTGCCCGTTCCTGAATTGAACTAGCGTTGAGTTCTGTGTGTGGCTTGTGACTAGCCTGCATCGGCGAATACCTTACCTAGTGCTGTGCATTAAAAGAATGCAATGAACGGCCGTTTGTTGGGATGGCCGTCTCTGTAAGGATGTTTTGTGTTCGCAAGATGTTGTGGGATACTTGGTCAAAACTTTTTTGTGTGCGCGTCCCCTGACGGCACCCTGTCCTGCACGCCTTGTCGATTGAATCTGCGTCGGCTCGACTGTTCTCTACCCGTGGTGAATCAAACGCTGTCATTAGTTACGGCTTTGCAACTGATCAGTTGACGTAAGGGTTGTATGGGCTGTTTGGACATCTCTCAACTCGTGCAATTTAAAATGTTGCTCAGTGCAGGCGTTTTGCATTGCGACTTCTCGTAAAACAACCTGGAACACGAGGACTTCGAAACTATTTCGTTCTTATCCAGCTGAAATCCTGCAAAAGTAGTTGACCCACTGGGATGAGCAATGAAAGCCGGACAATTGGTTTAAGGCAGGCACAGCAGAGCTCTGGTTCAGCCAGGTGCGTGCTCGAGAACTACAGAAACTGACTCTCCACGATGACTGATCGCGAGGCCTTGGGTGGCCACACAGTAGAAGGCATTCATTGCTTCACCGCCTGGTTGTTCCATCCGGGAATGACCTCACGATGACTGGCGTGTTTATGCACTCGGATCAAGCAAGGAGCTTTTGCTTGCAGCCATTACCGCCAAAGGATTCTTGATAGAAGAGATCCTACAAGATCCTACAAATACATCGCAAGACCAACATTTATAGCAGAACATCAAGTCAACTGTAAGTTCGTCTGGTTACTGCTGGTTAAGAAGGTTACTTCAATCGCGGTTTCGTCGAATTTGCCTTAACTTTCCCAGCTTTAAAATATTACGCCTAGGGAGTCCCAGTTTCTCACAGTGGAGCTGCCATTGCGGGAGTTTGTTTACGATACTCTAACACCACGAGCGGCATGCCGCGGCTGCGCTTACTCCAGTCGCTTGTGCCCTACCTCGACATACTTGCTCGAGATACTTACAACAGACCGTTTCTACTCAAATCGTTGCTGACACCTTTCGACATTCTTGCTTCCCCTAGTCTATATCAGTCCGCATTGTTAATGTAGGCAGGGCAGTTGTAAGTGCTCATGGTTCAAGTACTGTGGCTTGAAAGTTTGGGAGGGAAAAACGATTCGTTCATGCGATTGATCTTGGAGTGCATGTGGCATCCCACACGGTGATCGTTGACCATACCGACGGTCTGCATGAACGCGTACGCAACGGTAGGGCCGAAAAAAGTGAATCCCTTCTTTTTCAGAGAGTCGCTGACGGCGTGGGATAGCGTTGTGGTGGCTGGTAGTTTGTCCCCTGTTCTGAACATTGAACAAGTTCGTCAGACTATTTCTCCGGCACGAAAAAAAAAACTATTTGAATCTACGGCCATGTTTCCATTGCTCCAAGTGCATGAATTGAAGAATCAGACAAGCTTATTAACTGACTTGCAAACGAGTTCCGTCAATGATCACTACACACAGTAAAAGAAAATGCATACCTCCAACTGTTGGCAATCGGTTTCCCCTCCGGCATCAAGCTCCACAAGTAAGCCGCAAAGGATCCACATTCTTCTTGAATGTGCAAAACAACTTTTGCGTTGTTAATTGCAGATTTTATCTTTCCCTTGTGCTTAATGATGCCAGAATCCGAATCCAGTAGATATGCTACATCTTTATCTGTCTACAGAAGCCACTCTACTTGCTCTCCCCGAGACCTTTACGCTCGAATTGACTCCAAACAGGCTCCAATGTACCGCTAACATTCAGGTATCAGGTTAGACACACCATTCGAGACACGGCTTCAACATCCCAGTTCTTGAAGGCTGCCGAGTACGCCTTTCGTCTGCATGATACGCAACAGGTTCCAACATGTCCACCGAGGTTCCAGCGCTGTTGACACCAAAAATTTACGAAGTAAAACTTGGTCAACCTGTCGAGACAGCACGTAGTTAACAGTGAAATATTCGTTCATCCACATCATTATCGAAACCCCCTTTCTACAAAGCTACCCCATTCAGAACCACCCGTCGGATTAAAATAGATAGGTTCGATGTAGAAACAGGCTAAACATCCACAGGATTGCGACGTCATCTGCGTGCAATAACAATTTTCACGGATTGATTGAGACAAGCTTGTACTGGCGCTCCAAGACGTCCACTTTGATCGCATTGATTACAGAACTCTACTTTCGTGTGCAACTGATGGCAGCGAGAGCTTGGGTGGCCTGTACCTGTTGAAGATTGTCCGCCACGAAAGCCCACACTGAGCACAGTCCAGCACTACGAACTCCAGTAACTTCCTATCATCTGTGCATGGGATCCCCCATTCTTCATCGTGATATCGCCTACATCTGTCGGCGTATTCCTCGTCTCCACTAGTTACTGTGAAGCACCTGTACGTAATAGTCTGAACGCATTTTCCTTTGCGAGGCCGACAGCTTATGTGAATACAGAAGGCGACAGAGGTGTAACAAATGTGATAGGAATAATACTCTCTCTTCTCGGCCCTAATTCAATAAAAAATATCGTTTGGAGCGATTTGACGAAGTGAGAGCCACAATTGAATCAGATAGTCCTTGCCGTTGTCACACCTTGGGTTGTGTCACCCAGATTTATAAATAGTTCATAAACGTGTTGTCTCAGTGTTGGAGTTAGTTGTTTACATTTTCATGGAGTCTGGTACAACCTGACGACTTCACAGCCTGTATCATCGACACGCTCTGCCTTCTGCTGTATGGAAACAGGACCCTGCCCTGTGAACACCTGCTTGCGAGCATACAGATCTTCAAAGTCAGCTTCTAACTTCACTGCCTGTCTCTTACCCGCAATTCGAGTGCTTGAACGGACGGCCGATGTAGCCATTATCACGATGAAACGCGAGAAACGTAAACACGAGTACTAAGCCAGTCTTTGAACTCTGATCAGTTGTTATTGCACAGGCGTGCATGCGCACGCAGCTTGGGTACGATTCCAAGAAAATTCTGCAATGAATGACTATCCGACGTGGATGCATGCTCATGTACCGTCATTGAATGACCCCGTTTACTACGGACGGGTGTAAACCTGGTACAAAGTATTGACTTTAAGTTTATGCTAGCCCACAACCTAAGGTCAACATGAAAGCGCGCCGAAAGGCAATGTCGCTGAAAGCTGCGAGCGATGTATTTTGCATTGAAACAGGTTGGCTCTATGGTACTTAAGAACTCGATGCGCACTTGATTACACATGCTCTTGAAATAAGCTGCTCTCTCAAGCATGAATTTAGTTATTTGATGATATCAAACGTCTATATTCTCATTCGGATCGAACTTAGGCCGCTTTAGCGGCTGCTCTAAGGGTGTTAAAATTTTCACAGCCAGAGCACACTGTAGAGATGCGAGGGCATCTAGGGCAGCATAACGTTGTTGTTCGCTGTTCAACGGCCAAGCTTCCCAATTGCTACATCTCAGTGAAGTTGGTTTTGCTAATGTACGAGATAGCAGCCTTGCTGTCAAGTCTGAAAGCTTGAAGGTGGTGTATTCGACTTTGACAAGTCCTGTTGGATCCTGGCGAGCGTTCAACTCGTCGTTGATATCAAATGTACTTTCCAAGGAGCACTTGTAGTCCAGGTGAAGCTTGGATGAATCGCCTCGAATGCCTATCCCTGCTTTGGTGATGTGCGGATTCTCGATAATGCCGCGCAGCGCTTCTGGGAAACCTGCATATGATCGGTAAATGAGATTGAACTTTACCTTCTTGAATATACATGACTTCGCGCTAGTGTACACAGGATTCTGTCTAAACTATTCAAAACTTGAACTGTTTCCATTGTGAAAACCATCGTTAGAATTTAAGTACATATCTGGACTTGAGTTGAAGGGATTTCAGGTAATTCAACCGAACACATGCGCATAATCTGTTGATGGGGATCAAACGCACCGGCTTTGCTGATATGAAGAAGTAAACAATGGTACTTCCTTTTACGGATGTTTTCCACATGAAGATCAAACTTTGTTGCACTTGTTTCGAACCTTTTGCATTTCTTCTTCGTATGCCGCCCTTCCCCTGTTAAGCTTCCCCGCTGGTCCGCGTTGTACGGAAGCTCTTGCAACACAGCATCTGGATCACCGGTTAAACCCCCCAGTGACTGTAGATACTTTTGACATGGAGCTTCAAAACATAACTGCATAAGCGCTATGGGACGTGGACCTTGACCACGCACGAAGTTTACTTTCCACTCCACATCGAAACCAACAAAATCTACACCACTTTGAAGAAGTTGTTCGCATGCTGCTGTAATTTCCTACATGTTGAACATCGTGGGTTATCTCCTGCCATGAAAATGTTGCACCCCTGAAACAACAGTAAAGCTGCAGCGTGATGCAGATTGTGTGCGTTAACTATGATAGGCAAGTGTTTGAGTGTCGAGCTTACATGAGGAGTATACAAGTACTCTATTGTACATGACATTTCCAGCTGTGGAGTCTTGGGCATAGATTGGAGACCAAGTGGCAACTTGCGAGACATAGTTGTGCTGCGCTGATAACGTCTACTGTAAAGAGGCAGTCACTTACGCAAACAATTCTGTAAGTAATTGAACTTGAATGTTACTCAAATTAACAAAGGCTACAGTTAGCGCATGTTCAAACCACTTGTGGAGCGAATTTGATATCGAGTGGCGGTAGCCCAGAGTATCATTTGCAGTCGTGGGACCATGATTCAATACTGGCTACAACCTCACCTCATTCTAGCTAACTTGATACCGTATGTGCAACAGCAGTCACTAAGAGAGTGAAAATGCGAATCTGTAAGAACCAGAAGGCTCAGCATACCCGATAAATCGCGATAACGATACCTTCTCTGCCACCGGTATTGATAGAGTTCGAAGTTGCAAAGGTTATTTAAGAACAAAGTGGACAGATAGCGGCAGTCACACTGTATTATTGCCTTTTCTGCATAACCAAGTCTAGACATCATTAGGATGCTCTGCAGTTACTGTATTGTTTTGCAAGTCTGATTTTTAGATGCTATCTGATACCAGGATTACTAGGACGGGAATGACTATTAAAAGTGCGAATTTCTGACAAACCGCAGCAATGGCGTCAACATGAGCATTGGAAATCAGCTTACAATATTTTCAAAATAATTCTGTAGTCACAATACGCAGTTGAGCTTTCATCCAGATGCATCATGCTGAACTTGCTTCAGCAGTACCCCGGAAAACACGCTCTGCAGGCCCTGTCATGAAAACGTGATTACTTGACTCATCCCACTCTATATCCAATGGTCCTCCAGGTAAATCCACTCTACACGTGCTAGCTCTTTCTAGGCGACCTTCTAATATTCCAGCCACTACCAGTGCACAAGCACCGGTACCACATGCCAAAGTCTCTCCAGCTCCGCGTTCCCACACACTCATTCTCACGTGAGATCGGGAAATTACTTCGACAAATTCTGTGTTCGTTCTTGCAGGGAAGGCCGGGTGGTTTTCGAATTGTGGACCGATGGATGTCAACTCCACGTCATCTACCTGCTCATGTGTTGACAATTCATCTGGCCTGGTCAATTGCCGGAATGCGTGCATCTAATAAACAATTTCCAAGGCTAGGCTAGGAAAAACGCAATTTGTGGTGATTGATGAGCCTACCTTCAAATCTTCTCCATCTCGAGTGTAAACCACTGCATGAGGATTCCCCATACTGACGGCAGTAACGGTCCACGAGCTCCCAGCTACTTCTACAGGCACGCAAACTACGTGACCAGAATCATGACCCTGTAGAGTTGTTGGTACCTTTGCAGGTTCAAGTATAGGCTCCCCCATATCGACGCGTACTCTTCCATCTGCTTGGATCTCTGGAACTATCAAACCTGCGCTGTGTTCACGGTAAGAAAGAATGGTAGTCACACAAATCAGTCCATCCGATACTATGGAGAGTTGGAAAATATAGAATGCAAATTGAGTATAAGGTTGTACTGACAATCTGTGACAAGTGAGGTTAGGAGCATACCCGCAAGGGTATGAATGCGATACTTTGTGTTCTTCACACCGTCCACATCAGCAACAAACTTGGCAAGACAACGAATTCCATTGCCACACATTTCGGGTTCGGATCCGTCGCTGTTGAATATGCGCATGGTAAAATCGGTGTCTCCAGTTGGTGGGAGTGCGAAGATGATGCCGTCAGCCCCAACCCCATACTTAACGCTGCACCACCGCGGTGCATCTTCCGCAGACACTGCTGGTTCACTAGCATCTCTATTGTCTACCTGCACTTGAACAGCACGTCCTTGGGATGTGTTCTCGTATACTCGAGCTTAACAAGGACGTAAAATCGCGATTTGTGAGTGCTCACTAGTATAAAATTATTTCCTAGTCCTTGATATTTTTCAAAGGCTACTTGCGCCTTGCATCGTGAGCTACTTCTCAATGAGCTGACCATGCTGCGTCTGAACAAACTGAGCTGCAGCTTTGCCATTTCTCCCAAAATTAGTCCCGAGGTGCATGAACTTACAAGGACGTAGACATGAGTAACATGACTCGTCTTCCACCGTTGTGTCATTTCATATCGTTTGGGGTAATGTAGGCACAGAAATCAAGAGGTACAAGCTCCGGTGTGATAGTGTCGTAAGGGGAACTCAACACGTTCAAACCAAGCCATAAGAAAAATCCTCCTTCCGTTCGAAAGTAACAATGGAATGCACCGATTTTTGCTTACGCGATATTCAATGTGGAATGCGGAGATGAGCTTTGTTCAGCTACCGGCAGTACGTACCTTACATGTTTGGCCGCGATGTCGTATAACGTAGTACGGTTAGAAACGAGAATTCTTGAACTTTTAATCTCAAAGCTTAGACTTAACGAGTTCTCTTAATGGAAAGAGATCCTGTAAATGAAGGAGAACCTGCGAGGTCTTCGCCATGGTATGGGCGAGTCCTCCGATTCCTTGGCTCACTCATGGTAAGAGCTTTTCCGCGTACTGAAGAACGTTCAGAAGGTATGAAAAGCTCTAGGATGATAGTTAATTGCTTTTAATCGGCTACAATCCTTTACTACAGTGTGCTTGCGTGCAGTGCAAGAGGACTCTCAGGCGCGAGAGCTTTCATACAGAATGCCTGGCGTGGAGAAAATTGCACAAGACCCTGAAAATGTTTTCTTATTGGATCGCCAAGTATTGGCAAGGCCAACGTACGCAATGGCAACCAATACTCGTAGGAGAATGTTCAGGGAATTAGTTGAACGCCCTACTGGAATTTTGGAACACAAGTGGCGGATGCCTGCACTTATTCTAGAATCTGTTAACGCTCTAGAGCAGAGGTTATTGGAAGCTGCTCGCGCTTTCGTCTCTTCAGCCTCCGTCAACGGTGAGACTGAGGATGAGTCGTCCCAGACTGAGACGGGTGCTAATACCTTTCCTTGCAAGCTTACAGAATTACAGTTGTTGTGGCTGGTCAACATAATGCGTAAAATACAGAATCACTCTCCCTATTGGAACATGCGCGCACGGTAACTCTGCTATTAGACACAGATGGTCTGCTTGAGCTGTACCCAGCTGCAGTGAAGTCTGTCGCGGAGAGGCCTTGGCGCTATTTTCCTCACATTTCACCCGGTTATACAGAGACGCTCCGTTTTGTGTCTGGAAAAATCTCCGACACAAAGACGGCACCTTCCGACGCTCAGTACTGCTTGGAAATATTGGCACGTCCCACATAACTAGTATGCGACGGTGTCCGCACCACACTGCCTAAACACGGGTCACCATAGCAGTGCGAAATCCACACACGAAATGTGTAGATCCACAAACTTGACATTATCCGGCATCCACTCATGCGGAAGGAAGAACTTCTAGGCACTCAGCTGCTGTCTCTGTTTACAGCTTATAAAAAACGACAATGTGACGGAATGGTCCGATTTTACACTGATAGGCTCATAGGACTCGAGGACTCCCTGCTGCAAGTTCGGCATCAACTACTCCAACCATCCGTACGGATTCACATCAAATCCTTCTACAATCGTCATTGCGACTTCACACAAAATCCAGCGCCTACAGGACGAAGGCGATGAGACCGGAGATGGCGAAGCCACTGACGGCAGCAAAGAATCGCTCTTCAAACGACTAGCTGAACTCGAGGAAAAAGTTCGACTACACCGAAGCTTGCTTGAAGCTGAAGAAAAACTACTGTACTGTGACGTCATTGAAGAGCTCAGTCGCGTTCACACGCTCCTGGTTCAACAGAGGCACGTACAAGGCTATCAGCTGACTCCCTGGGTACGAGCAACAACCACGCAACAAAATATGATACAAGGAACGGGCACAATACTATTTTTCGATCCATTGAATACCTATCGCAGGAATCGCTGAATCCGACAACGGCAGCGAATGCCAGCCATGACTGTACTCTTTCGTTGGATTTTCACTGATGAACCACGTAAAACGTTAAAACCTGATATCTACCACCAGAATTCTCAGCAGAAAAATATCTTCCAAGGCATTCCATCACAGTTGTTGGTATTGATCACGATGTTTCTGCTACTACATGCTATCACGAGCAGGACTCCCCGTAACGACAATGCTCACAGTGCAAGCCATTCATAGGCAAGATTGTAACTGCAATCTCTCAAGTTGTGCTAAATTAACAGTCTCAGAAGAGCTGCAGCAACAGCTGTTTTCACCAGTTGTTTTGCTACAGGAGTTGAAGGTCCAGCGGCTTCCAAGACACCTGTATCCCAGCCAAGCAGGAGGCATCAGCAGATATGACATGGACGTTTTTGTGTGGATGGCAGAGCACGTGGCGATCAAAGGGCTGGACGACGCAGCATGCCCGTCAGATCAACACTACCTCCACTCACTGAGTGAAACAGTGGCCAGGGAGCAGTACCCTGGGTATGAGGAGCAGAGCAAAGCTGGCTCTATGAGTACCTCCGCACCAGCCCGGCGAATTGAGTGCTTGGCCGCAGCACACGCAGAGCTCCGATCTCGCGTTGAAAAGCAACTCCAGGACCTTCAAGCGCGGCCCAGTGCCACCGAATCAGAAATATCAGCCTTGCAGACCCGACTCAGTCGCCTCGGAGCTTTTCCTGCCCTCATGGCCCCAAATACTGATTCTGCATGGCATGCATTTCTCGCGTGCGCCCCAAAACCCCCCTCCCCCCCCTCATCTGGCATCCTTGCCATTGACTCCCATAAGGACATTCTGTTAAGCTACAGATGCAGTTAAGGCCATTTCAGGCATCAAACCAGCGCACATGTAGATGACTCATCCGAAACTTTATGCAAGTCTCATCACAAGACACAACTTGTGCTACCTGCTGAAATACGCCTTGTCAACATTCCTACTGCACACACACCTTCCACGAATGACAAATACCGTAGTTAACACGAACATATGCCAGGTAACGCACGACACTATGTGGAGAAGGGGAGTAAAACGCACAAAGGTGCCCGGATCCGACGCGACTCTGAAAACTATGGGCGTTACGTGGGTTATAAATCCGGCGGAGGTTTGTATTTACAACAGAATGTAATTTGAAGAGAAAATCACCGCTTTGCTCACAAAAACGTGGATCGGAAATCACTAATCATGCGCTGAGGTTTTTGCTGATCAAACTCCCAGAAGAGAACTAGGAATTCCGCAGCCGCATGTGTTGTATGACGTTTTCCAGGTCACGAGCCACAAGCGAAATGATTCAGTGCACATGCAGTTGTGCACACCTCATCGTCGGCGGCGACGGGTTCTAGAAGCAGTTCGCGGATCAGGCGCACGGCGGCCCTGACGGGGCACTTGGATGCCTTCGCCCCAGATGGCGGCGCCGCTTGCTGCGCCGCAAGTGCGGCGACGGCGGGAGTCAGCGCCGCGACCAGCGCGACCTTGCTAGCGGGCGACACGCGCGAAAACGAGATCAGCAGGCGGCCAAACACCGCCGCAGATAGCTCCGGGTATTCGCACGAGAGACGAACCAGTACGGCCACAGTTCCGGGCAGTTCCGCTGCGGAGAGGACGTTGCAATCCGGCCGCGCCGACGCCATGAGGATTTGGCCGATTTCGACAGCCGCCTCCTGCACGCCGAAGGCGGAAGCGACTCCAATGTGCCCTCGCGAGCTCCGATGCATGCCCAGTAACCTCAGCGCACCTGCGCGAGCTTCACAGCGCCGAGGCTCGGCGACGCGTCGCCCGCGGTACGGACAGCCCATTGGACGAGGGAAGCCAGGGCCGACGCTGCCGGGGGGTTGTCGGCGGGCGCACAGGATGCAACCAAGCGATCCACTTCGGCACAGCTGGACAGCATGCATGCGGTCGACAGCGCGGCGGCCGCGGCGACATGCACGCGCTGCAGCGGCCACGCGCGGTCCGCGACGACAACCTTCATCCGCCACAGCAGAGCGCTGGCACCTGGGCACAGACGCAGGCGCTCGAAGTTAGTTTGAAACAGTCAACGTTTGTTCATGCTTTCTTCGTGTAGAATAGTTGTACAGCCCGCGCCAACTGGAAGCCATACCAATTATGGATCATGATCCATCGCGTAAGGGACGCTGATGTTGGCATGGTGCCGATACTTCCGACCACGTTGTAGAAGCATCAGGGCAACAAATCATCTTATCTTCGGGTATTTCGCTGAGGCGGAATATCTCATTTTCGTCAAGCATGGTCTAAATGGCAGCGCGGCTGCCACACTA
>JAULKQ010012589.1:0-11832 GCA_032356285.1 Smithsoniella earleae | reverse complement strand
ACCGAGAGTAGATATGAATCTGCACGCGTGGTTACCAGTGGCAAAGTTGCTAGGTCGGCTACATGTCTGTGATGGTACTGACAACACGCGATCTCCAGCCAACTAAATCCGTATGGTTTTGGCACCTCTCCAGCATGGTATGCAGTCGTAAAAAGAATACCAATGCGAAAAATACCCCACCACAGTACAAACCTTTTCTTTTCTTTCCTCCCGTAAGTTAGGGGTAATCACGCTTGCAGGCCACCACCCACGATTAGGACTGTTTCTATAGAGCCCAGAGTAAAACCTACCGGACAATGTGTGACTTGACCTGCACCCTTCTGCCCTAAATTGACCCAGCGTGTGTTGACCCAAGCGAATCGGACCAAAACTCGTCCGAGTCAAAGCCTGTTGGTGATTCAGTTGCCTCGTCCCAAGAAGCTGTACAGTACGGCGGGTTGACTGCACTGCCTGAAGGCAGATTTGTATGATTAGGCAAACAGAATAAGAATGTCACAATGGGGAACCCCTGCGATAGACTGTATGGGAGGAAAGCTCCTTGGAGATAGATGATGTTCCAGCCTGTTACCAACCCGCTGCAAGTTTGGCAGGTTGGTGCCCCACATGGTAGGGGTGGGCTTCCCAAAAAGACCAAAGTTCTACTGTCTTAGGGTACCTCATAAGCCAGGCCTCTCTGTTGTCGGTATGCAAAAGTTTCGGCTCCATATTTCAGGGACTGCAACCAATGTGCTGCTACCCCATGAATGGGTGAACTACACGACAGTGGCCACACAAATTGTAACTACTCGCTGTCTATGGCAGAGCCCTCATACTGGTTCGGCTCAATATGGGGGGATTTTTTTCAACCCCGATTTGCGACGAGTTGAAGAAATCTCCCGCAGTCAATCATAAAATAATAGCACACCGTCTGGAATTCAGGTACATAAAACATCAAACATTTATCTATCGCTCTCTGCTGCCACCATCTGTGCCACCACACTCACTGATGCCACACACTTTGCTGAAATCGCAGTAATTTTGAACACTTGCAACCACCCCGGGGATCCTGACCTCTCTCATACAATCAGTGCAGACGCTCTGATTACCAGTACTTGCACCAGCGCTGTAGAACGCTTTAAGATCTTATTTTAATCGTTTAAATCGCTTAAAACTTAAATCCGCCCTTTTCAAAATGAGGGCTCATGCCTGTAAGATTGTCGCAGACGCGTGTTTTCAACAAAGCAAACCCAGCCGTCAATAGCAGGGGAGGGCAGGAAGTATGGAAACTTCAACGGATCGCATTTAACGGACAGAGAAACAACACAAAATCGGTCGCTATGCTAATTTGTGGACGATTCTGGTGAGTTTGGTATCACAATTGGAGGTGGGAGACGCCAGCACAGATTCAAAGTTCGAACAGGTGTGTTGTTTCTGGGAGAAGTTTAGTGGGGATCTACAAGGGAGTATGGGTGACCTGTTGGAAAACTCCTGAGATTATTGCCACACGAAATATTAGTGGTGGGGTGCACACTCACATGCTTCAGTACTCGAAGGAATTCGGCTGTAAGGAACAATGTGCAGATGTATGTGAGAGCTTTCCCAACTGCGTACAATGAGATGAAAGAGCCGAGGAGTAAAATGCTTCATTACGTGCTGCAGGATATTTAAACAGTTGCTTGGGACGTTGATGTATGTTGAGAAGTAATTCTACGTCAAGGGCAAGCTTTGACGGATACTGAGAGAGTTGTCGTTCACGGAAGGAGAAGCCAGGGAGATGTCGCGTGTATAGTTTTGCTGGAAAACGTTAGACATTGATAGCAGATGAGTTTTAAAGGATCGCGACATCTAGGTAGTGCGTAAATAGGTGCACGGGGTGCCCGGGGTAGGGTACCATGCAGCACAGATATGAACGTTGGAAGATTACCTGAAGTTTTCCTCCGTAACAGCTTCAGCATTGATATTTGTACCAAGCTCTGACTGGAGCATAGGCTGCACCTGTTGCCATGCCGCGGCTGTCGACCTTGTCACTTCAGCAGCAATCACTGCTGCACTGGTCTTGCGTACGCTATCCAACTCGGCTTGAGTCCATTCCAGCACGGCTCCTGTAAAAATTTAGCGTTAAGTCAAAAGTCAAATTGTAGCAGTGGTTTTAGGGAATACTTCGGAGGGCTGTGGCCTGATTTATGTCCGGAGGGCAGATTTGACTGCGCTCGGAACAGGATGAAAATGGCGTTCAGAGCAACATTTGAGCTGGGGCGAGAAACATCGAATTCTTATATTTCGAGGGAATTCAATCACTGACACTCAACTTGTATTAAAGAAACTGTCTCAGATAAGTTGACAGCGAGCGATGGTACCGCGGAGTTTGAGTCGATATGAGAAAGTAAGTACTGGGTGCCCGGGGATCAATATGAATCGTCGTATACACAGAATTTATCGGCTTTGAATAATCCTGTCAATTTTTCACACTGTTGTGTTGCTATACCTGTCCTGGAGGGCAAAGCAGCAATGTATGGGGCCCAACGTCGCGCAGCACTTTCTCGTAGACCACATTCGTCTGGAGAGCAGTTAGAACGTTTGAAGAAGCGATTTTGGGCCAGGAATATTGCCAATATCGTCCAGTCGTCGAGCTCTTCGTTTGAATTCAAGCGTTGGAGGAGGTTTGAACCTTCCAGAGCGTTTGCCGGTGTAAGCGCGCAATTGAACGGTATCTGCAAACATATAACATTTACAAGTTTTAAATGGTCAGTATTCACACAATACGGCGCGTCTATGTATCGAAAGATGACTGAAACAACACTAAGAAGCGCCGCTTGTGCTCGTTAGTGCACGTAACAGCTTATATGATATCGTGCCTGGAGTAAATCTTCTCCTTTCTTTATCTTAGTTTCAGCAACCAGGCCTCTCCCCTTTTTACCCACGTTTTGAAGCGAGGCTAGCTGATCCGGCATACCCTGATCTTTAAGACGAGACCATAAGCTGGTGTACAGCTCACAACCAGTAACAGGCGGTCCTTCCCTGCAAATCGCGCAGTAAGCAGTGAGAATATAAGGTAGTCGATACTCAGTTACGAAACATTAAGCGAGCCTACCTCTGAAACAACCCAAATGCGTGTGGTAGCAAAACCGTCAACTTCCGTGCGTTTGCGGGCCTGACGGGTAGTCCATTACACCCCAGACGGCACTTTGCAGACATATTCGACGCTGACATGAAACTTCTATTTCTGCTTCCAGGATATTATGTGTTTGGTGCCCAGGTGAACATTGGTGCAAACAACAAAATGAATCAAACTCGGACGTGCGGGCAAAATCAATGAGAAACTGGGAGTTGTTTACCTGCAATGATATACACCATTCTGTTGAGCGATACCCATCGTGCGCGGACAGCTCCTCAACCCTGCCGATGCTCAAGGAATTCTTCAGCATGCGGCAACGGTGGGCACCAAGTGCCAACAGCACACATTCGCTTCGATGGACGCACATGCCAGTGCATGGATCGAGGATAAATTCATCAACTCGCTTTGAGAGTGTGACCGCGACATGAATAGGTGCCTGTCCGTACAACACTCTGCAGGGGGTAATACCACAGTTCCCATCAGTTGTTGTGGACAGGGACAACCGTATGAAGCTTCATGAAGAAGAAGCTATCACAACATCTGTTACAAACAGAGTAACAATATCATCGACATTCATATTCCCCATTCAACACAGCTCTAGCCGACACACCAAGTAGAAATGAATACGGTCTTATTGAATGAATCACTACAGACAAGAGCCCCAGCTCGACGTCTCTATCCTAAGGAATAAATAATGAACAAGTTAACCACTAAACCAGTTATCTGCAAACGCCATAAACGGCGTTGAAGTGGTCACTCAAGGGTTAATGTTGCCTCAAACAAATAAATAATTCCACCCTTGACGGGGCGAGGTGATGACTTCCCGAGTCCAGGGTGACATATTCCAGCGGGCCCAAATCATGCGATCTTCCTCGTCTACTCCTGGACTCCTGTCGAGACAATGCTGGGTGTCACGTGGCTACGAGTGCCGTTATTGGTACCTTGGAAAGCAAAACTTCCAGGCGCCGGGTATCCCATGCTTCCCACACTGGTGTACATTGGGTACTGAGCATTGTACGGTGCTGCTGGGTTCACCATGGAGCCTTGTACGTGTGATTCACCCGTTCCGTTGTAGGCGGAACCACCCATGTAAGCAGACGGATTCATAGCTGAATAACCATAGCCATTGTGCATCTGCGTGTGAGTGGCCAAGTGAGCCTGAGTCAAGCCCTCGAGCTCCTGCACCAAATCCCCTGTCAAAAAATCACCCAGGAAGAAGCCAGCTGTGTTGTGACTGTGATCTTGGGAAGCACCTTATTGTCCGCAACTCTATGCTGATGAATGCGTCGCATCAGAGCTATGTTGCCATGCTGGTACGTTCGAGCAGCCATCTGCTCCTTCTTCTTCATCTGCTGACGTTGGTGCTTGAGCTTCTCTTCATCTACCTCAGTTTTCAGATCAACCTTGACGCCTCCAGCCACACCCTCACGTGTACCCCAAGATGTCACATGCAGTGTGCCCAGAGCATACAGCTTCAGCACAGCGAAGTAGTACTGATAGCCAATGAAGTATACAAGATACGTTAGATCCTCTGCAGCAATCACTTGAGTTGGAAACTGTTAAATCAACCTCAACTTGCCATACGCTTGAGCAATACTGGAATTGAAAACCATAGGAAGAGCACACCAGGACAGCGGTAAATGTGAGGGATGATACGCAGTGTACGAGAGACGAGAACCCAGAGAATGTAAATGCAGATTGCAGTTACAATCTCATCCCAGCTCTCAATTTCACGGATCAAAGCCATGGAAAGGATGAACAAAATTGGACCCAACATGAGGGTAAATGGTGAAATCATTCGATCGCACATAAGTACTGCCTGCAGATGATTCAAGCCTCGTTCAGAAGAAAAGGTTATTGAAGATGAACCATGTGACAGTTTATGCATACCACATATTCACCCATTCCAATGCACGTTTTTAAAGATTGGTCTCACCTGCACAGGATATCGGTACCAGATATCACGTTCGATAAGCAAAGACTTGCAATCAGATCTCCAAGTGTTGCGCGTCCATCGAAGAATCTGCATGAAAAACTTACCATCTGCCTTGAACGTGGTAGCTAAGGTACACTCTGGACAGACTTGCATGCTCATTTTCCATTTGTGCTTTACGATCCATCTGGTCATAAACTTGTCGTCACCAGATATAAGGGGGTACCTGTAAGAAGTAGAGTGTGTTACCGGTGGATGTCTTGTTGCGCGCAAAAAGCGGATCATTAGTTGTGCTTTCAATCCACTCCCAGAAGGAGGTGGTGGAAATGCGCACTTGTTCATCCAAAGCTCTCCGGTGAACTCTGACGCGAAGTTGTCGCTCAAAATCCGCTTGTGATACAACGCTGTTCGACCTGACAAGCACGACACGGAGCCATCATAATAAGTAGAGGCACAAGCTTCCAACATACGACCAGATAAACGCATATCTGCGATGCGCTCGAACACAGTGGGTGGCTTGGTCAGGTCGTTGGGGCGCATGATTTGGGAGGAACCCGTTCCCCCCATGCGATCATCATTGAACGGTACAAGCAGCCACTTTAGAAAGTTTGCGTTCCAAATTGCGTCATCATCAGTAAAACAGACAAGATCCGTCTTTGCGTGCTTGATCCCTGGAAGTTAATAAATACTGATTGGTGTGGTATGCTTGCTGCTTTAAAAAATATCCGGCGCAATACAAGAGGTGATACAACAAAACAATAGCCATGTAGTTCCCCGTACCATGGACAAGTTGAATTCGTTTGTTCGCTGGTTTCTCGACGTACAGCACACGAGTAATGTCCGCTGCAATAGAAGTGTCCGCAATGTGCTGAAGCTGCTTCTGCAAGTTTTCTCCGACTGTGATAATCATAATTTCGTAAGGTTCGTTCAACACCCAACTTCGCATTGCTTCGTGCATAGCTTCTTCATCCGTATCGATGGTGGGAATAATCAGAGTGCAATCCTGAGTAGAAAACTTGTCCATCGGAGATGGAGGCTGAGGTTTATACAGCAAAAACCCGATGACACGGAACAAAAACATGGACCAGCGCCATACACCTACAGCGCAATGCACCGCCTTGGATACCCTCTGTTGTGTGCGTAAAGACCATGGGGAAGGAGCCCTCAGAAGTCAACAAGCGCTCTACAATAGTAAGATGTGACAAAAATGCTCAACGTCTGAGAGCTCTGGCGTATTTCAAGTCCTGTATGATCGCAGCTAACACGAGATGATGTAGCAACAATCATGCCACCAGCGTTTATCACATGAGACAAACATAACACCAAGGCTTAATGATCAGAAAATTTTTTATTGTCTGCAAGTGAAAAATGGGAAACATCATTGAGTAGAGAAAGCGGTAAATGTGTCGCCCCATGGCATCTTGCGTTTGTAGACAGGGCTATCGAACTAAAACTGTTCGTAAACACAATATAGGTGAGCTGAGAACGCCATTTGCGATACAATATTCCTTCATTTCTGAATAAGCCTGAGAGATATTGGCATGTTATACCATGTTATACCTCCTAATGATGGCACAACCGAAAGGAGACACAACAGCGCACCTATAAGTCCCAGAGGCACCAGAGCTGGGAGAGCTTCTCGAAGAGCATCTGACCATGGATCAGGCTGCAAGAAAATCCCCATCTTGGGACGTTTAAGGTAGGAATGGTCGAACCGTGCTATCTACAACCTACACTAGCGCCCCATCGAGGCGAATACTTCTTCTGATCAGCGTTAGGAATTACCTACACTTCCTGGTATAACAGAAGACCTCCAAGATCCTGCTGTGCAGATTCACAGCCTCGACCGAGGTGGTCGTATCGCGTTATGTAGTACAACAAGCTGCGAACGCGTCACAAACATTTTTTGGGTGGCGCGCGGACATAAATACTTGGCGTGGCCATGACGGGAGCCCGAGTGCCTTATTCGTATCCAGAATTAACATGGAAGCTTGACGTTTTCAAGCATTTGTCGCCACCGCTTAGGTCCCTGTTTCCAACGAGAGAGGTAAGTCAACCAGTACCCTCAAGTTGAGCGCCGGGCGTAACCAACCTACTTGCTGACTTGGCAGGCCTGGTTTTAATTGTGAGCTTTTATTGATGAGCAATACAGTATTAATTAATACTTTTGATCGCCTAGAACGTAGCTGTTTTTGAACTACTCTCGTAGATAATAGGCCTTTGCAGGCACTTTCGTGACGTTCTTCATCCAGCAGTTACTTTATTCTTTTTGTGGCTTCTCATATTTGTAGACTGGGTTTTTCCCATGTCTATGTTTGATTCTTGGGATCTTTGTCTGTGACTAGTTGCCCTCACACTAAGCGATGTTTCGTGCATAAATTTTGAGCAAGTGGGCAATGCCCGGGTCCTTTTCCCGTGCACAAGCCGATGTAAACAGAGATTGGCTGTGAGCTTGGGAAACTTGTGCTGAAAAGGAAGTGAACGCCAACTGCGGACTTCAGCATTCAACGAATGCATACCGCCGATGGCCAGTGTACAGCAATGCGAAGGATTCACGTCGCTCGAGATATGGAACTGTGCTCGTTCAGTTTGTTGTTGCAATGATCACGCTAATGACCTCGACTGGAAGTGGCGTGAGTATCGTGAGTGATCCAGAATGGTGCTCAGAGATCAAACATGTTGTTGTCTACGGACAATCTAATTGCAGTGTGAATTGATCAGATTATGGTTGTCTTCGGACCCGCAAAACAAGTCTTGCAAGCTTTGTCGCCGCTGTTTAAAGGTAGGTCGGCAGTGAAACAGTGCAGATTTCGGCTGACATCCGGCTACAACTTTTGGCTGGTGTGCGTATTGGACTCCAGTTACCTCGTCGTGTTTTCGCAGCGATCCGGCAAAGTCGCACGTGTGATTTTTCACATGGCTCATTTCCTACTCACTGGGGTAGGGAAGGAGATCTGCCGACGACAACCCTTACAGCTTTAACCCTTCAGGTCATAGGTCACGTCTTCGAACCCTGAACTTTTTCCCTAAGGAGAACCCAAAAGAATACGTGTCTCTAGTAAACGCAATGGTCAAACAGCGTACGCAATGGAACCCCCTCCGTTCTGGTGAACATCGAATTGTACACGCAAGCGCATTTGCATGAAGGCGAGTACAGTGATAACTAAATGACAAGGACATTTCATCATCCGTACTGGAACTATGTGCATGTTAAGCTGTCAAATGCGTGTTACTTGAGAAATGGACTAGACCGCTTGAGACACCGATTCACCGTGTGCATGATCGAGGGCGGCTCCGTATGAGGATGGTGTATCGCTAACTGTCGAATATACGTGCTCGGCATGGGAACCAAAATTTCTAAACATAGCTGTTCTTAGCTTGTTACAGTGGTTTGTAGGCTCAGCTGTCCAGGAACTGTCTCTGGAGGTTTGCACGGGGACTAGCGGCTTTACGATACCTCGGACCACAATTCTTAGCGCTCATTTCGGTATTCATTACAATATTGAGACAGAGAAGAAATAAAATCACTCGGCGACTTTGCCATACCCGCGTAGGCCCTCAGCCTCAGCACTCAGTCACAGAACAGATCTAGACGTGCTCACGAATGGGAGCACGGGAGTGGCGTGCGCGTTGCAAAGTTGAGAGAAATGGCACAAGCGTGGCGTAGGGGGCGAATTTATTGTCTTATACCAGACGATAGAAAGGTTTGCCTGTGGTGGTGCCCATCGAGTACAAGAACGCTGCGATAAGGCAGAAGACTTGAAATTGGACAGGATGCTTGTGTTCAGACAAAAATGCAGTTGGGTCCATGATGTGAGCGCAGGCTTCTGGGCTGGCATTGTAAGAAAGAAGGTGCTGAGCTTACTGCCACTGTTGCTCGGGAGATGTGTACTTGTATGAATGGGCATTGGTGATTTGGGAGCACCAAGACCGAGAGCGAAGACCACGTCAAGACGGGACAACGCTTGATCTTTTTTGGCAATCACAGCATGAATGTCGGCCGGGATATGGAACACTGTGATCCAGAGTACTTGACAAAGAGGAGTGCACAGGGCAAGTTGAACAGACAAATAGGGAAAAACAGGAAAAGTGTGGCCTAAGCACATTGCAAGTCTGTAACAACGAAATGACACCCAATTGATCCATAAATAGCACGCAACACAAATTTGTCATTGGAGAAAGTGTGCCACAGACTTGAGACATGATCATTTTGAGATTCTTGTTGCTTGCTTGGTCATGCCAGAATGATTTGAATGGCACGTGACCATCGACAGATGTAATGCAGCTCGCCTAAGAGAGACTGCAACTTCAAGTGCACCAGAATTGCACAGTTGTATTCTAGTTATAGCCGTGTTTGAAAGCTGTGGAGATGGTTGGTCTAGAAAAGGGCCAAGAAAGATGTAACTGACTGGACAGCTTCCTGATTAGCTCTTTCCAATCAGAGGCTTCAATGTATCCGCAATGGGAAGCCATGCTCACACTCTGTGTACCTGTATTGCCACAGGCATAAATAAGATGACAGGGCAAGGCCCGCTGTGAGCCTGCCCTGTTACGTGTGATGTGATACTTGGCATATGATTCTTAATGCAGGTGAATTGGTAGGCACACTTAGGCTACTGCTCTTCTATCCCTTAGTTGATGGTGCTAGTAATTGCAACTCATCTCTACATCTGCAAAATCAGCTCTTAATCACAGGAAATATTCTAGTCCATTCTGTATCCCGCACCTTCAGAGCTAGATCAGAAGAGTTCTAGGTAAAGATAAGCTAGTTGAGAAGTTGTGAATCCTGTTGCAATTGAGTAGAAATGTTCCATTTTCCCTTCTCGTTGTAGTGGACACCCGAAACCACGGTCCGCCCTCACACACCACCCCAATTGAGGCCAGCTGTTCATGCGGAACCGGGCTGCGAAATGCTCTATTGTTTGCTGGGTTTCGTTGCATGCTTGATGGTTAATTCGCGTAGACGTGTCATTGTATGTTAGGACCAACTTTGTCAATGCATCTGGCGCTAGCTGAGGAAGCGTTTAGACCGGAAACAGGCATCGACGACGAAACAAAGTTTTGATCTGTTCAACCAAAACACTACATGCAGCGGTATCGAAGGAGCTGGACTCCATGAACTACATACGTAGACCGTGCTGGCAGTCCATGGCACAGGTTAGTTCTTAAATATTTTCGGAGAATCATGGACTTCGCAGGTTGACCATAAACCAAGGACGTTGAGCTCTCTCGAAGAGTGGAGTTATATTAGCACATAGACAATTTGCCAAAATATTAAGTGAGCGATCGTAGGAAATTCCCTTGGCATGCTAGAGCATCATTTCGAATAGCATGTACACTGTGGGGGGCACTACACTGCGGGGTGGCATGTAGGCTCGATCCAGGCAAGACGATTTTAGCAAACCATATCTCGGCTCTGAGATAGCTGATTTCGATATTTTCGTTGCAAGAGCATAATTTGTGGCAATGGTGCTGCTTGTTGTGCAGTATACATCAGTACCCGAAGGTGCTAGTATCAATTAATCAAAATGAAAAAAATTCTTTTCATCACGTACGAGTATTCTGCTGGCATGTTTTCTGGTAATGGGGTCTACTCTACCTCTCAAACCGCAGCCCTGAAAAGTTTGGGCTGTGAGGTAGTCGTACTATGCGCACACTCCGAGCGTGATAAGCCATGTATAACAAGTGACTGTATATGGGTGTGCTTTTTACCTCTCATACACCTGCTCACCAAGAAGCTGGGTATCGACAGCCTCAAAGTCGCACAGTCTCCTAGCAGGTACCCGTTCCCGCGCACTCATGGGGTACCTTGCACAACTCCTGTGGTTGGAAATATTTTAGCGAATCTTGTGGTGGAAGAAAAATCATATCTCAGGTATTAAGGGACAAGTCTAGTGAATGGAGTTACGACGCAGTCATATGCGTAGACTGGCACGCTGTCCTAGCATGGAAGGAGCTGCTGGCAGGCATAGGTGACAACATGCTCCCGCCGCCTTGGATATTTCTCAGCTACAGAATGTTTTCGAGGGATTCTTCATCACTGCAGGTACGGTGAAACTCCGCACTACCTTGTGGCAGGACAGCCAATTCTTCTAGACATTAACGCTCAACTGATATCTACGAAACAGTATCGGGGAATGAGGATCTATGCAACAGAGGGGTTGGTGCAACAAGCCGGCGGATATCAAAGGAGGAACAGCGCGAATTCTGTCGTATTCATGAGACCACTTCATCATATGTTTTCTTTATTACCCCTTGATGCCGCGCGGATCCATGTATCAAACTCGATGTTAGATGGATCCTACCATGCAATCCAATTTTCGTGCGTCTTTCAACGGGAGGACCAAGCCGGTAAGTGGATCAAGACTTTATAAAACAGTTCAGAGAGCGTCAACTATGTGTCTTTTATTTGTTAGTCACGAGCATTGCCAAGATAACAGGTAAACAGTAACACACTGCTGCTTTTGTCATGGCGTGTCGATACTGGAGCCCAGTCATGGGTCCAAGGCAGATCAGATGCATGTAAAGCAGGTAGTGAGTTATTTTATACTGTGTACCACATTCATTTATCATATAGAACTATAAGCCGTGCCTTGGAAGCAACGGGGGAACCGTGGGTCCTGTTCAGACGTCATTCGTGTGAGACGGATAGTGTGTCGCATACAGATCCGGAAAGCATCAAATGTAAAGGCACCACTTTGTTTTAGTTCGAATTTTGCTTACATTTCATTTAGCTGGTCCAGATCCGGAGTCGTGGCTGGGCTTCAACTCAAGACTTCAACTCTGACAGCTTGGATATCCAGGA
>JAULKQ010012578.1:0-11835 GCA_032356285.1 Smithsoniella earleae | reverse complement strand
CGCCAACATCGATATAATATACAAGTATGCAGAGCCTATACGCAGCAGGAAGGATGTAAGCATGTCAATTTGACGAAGCTTTTTCCCACCCTATACTCATTCCATCAACATACTGTCAGCTTCACAACGAAGGAACGGGAACGGCCGTAGCTACTTTGCGATCTGTATCGCGTTGACACATGTTGTTGCACCTTTTCTCTGTGTTTCATTTTCTGAGAAAGGACTCCATCAGTTTCGTGGAAGCTTCGAATTGGATTGGCTCCTGTCTGGCGTAGTCCTCAAAGGTCAAAACTTCTTAGGATGAGCGCCTGCAGCTGTCAAGCAAGTTTTGTAAAACGAAATTTTGTAAATCGAAGTCAAAGCATCCCATTTAGTTAAGGAGGCTCCTCGCCGCTCTTCAGTTCAGTTTGTCACATCCTTTCAGTTCATTCCAGAAAAGTATCAAGACACAAACTTTTGATCGAGTAAATTTCAAGCTAATCAAACAATTTGGTTGCCAAAGAAAGCGTGCATTTGTGCATGCTTGTACGATTAACAAGAGTGGGACAGTCAACTTGCGATTTGGCGTGTATGATGCAAGGTAAGGGGAATTATACAAGCAATATTTAGTCTTGTTTAATTTCATTGGTGGAAAACATAACATGTGAAGCAGTTTTTCCTGCTCAGCTCGCACAACCTCTACCATGCACCCCGCAGGATGAGACACGAGCACGAACAGATTAATAAAGAATGGAAGTCCGCATCCTACTCAACTGTTTTTTTATGCATTCACGTTCAGCGTGAGGTTGCTAAGACGACGGGGCTAAAAATCGACGAAAAGAAAAGAAACCCCGCGTACGCCATGTTTGATTTAGACACCTTGTCGCTTCACAGCCTGATCAGTGACTGAGTACATTCACCCCATGATCCCCACCCAAGATCTTCAACTGCATGTAAAGTAAGATAATGCAGCATCCACCATCTCATCAGCCCTAACGTGTTATAACGGTAGCTAAGAGTCCATCATTCATCAAACTACAAACCTTACGTACTTATTGTTCGTGATGTTCTCGCTTGAGCGCAAGACACGAAATGGTCGGTCTCTATTTAATTTGATGGCGACTCTTGTATTCCGTTCGTTTGAAACTTTGCTGTAGCTCCGGATTTTTTACCGTGCTGCTTGGCGACACATCACCAGAACATCTCGACTTGCACAACTTAAGGTTACACTGAACGCAAGGACATTTGAGTGCACTAGCGGAGCGCCTTGTAAATGAACCATTATCTTCCCCCAGAGCCGACCTTTCATCAAGGCTTCCAAGCATCAGGATCTGGAGAGAACCTTGCCAACTCATTCATAGAGAGACTGCAGGTGTGTTCGTGCCTCGAAATACTTTGATAGTTACGATTTGATGTTTGTTTCTGCATGCCCTGTCTCATTACTCTTGTTTGCGAAGAAACAGTAATAAGAGAGATTTTCTGTCCCATGTCACAGTCTGATATTTTATACATCGGCAAGAATTAAACAGACTATGTTAACCCAAGAAATCACACAGTTAATATAACTTGTCATATTCGTGATTTCTTGCGCTAGTTTTACTTCCTGTTGTGTATGACTGCAAAGAAGCCGTGTAACTGGCTCCTTAGCAGTGATAAATAGCGACTGTAGACTCATATACCTGACGTACATGTGTCTTGACTCTCTTGTTTCTTGAATGTATAGATATTAGTATCGCGCAAGGAACGCTGGCTAGCACCTTACATATGCGCAGTTAGGAGCTTGCCAGCATCTGAAGACACAGCTCACAACACTTCCTTTTCATTCATTTAAATCTCTTGTTTTAATCATAAACATCATGTTTACGCCCTTTGACGCTAAGCTAGTCTTGTACAACGCGTGTGGCGGAAGATATCGGTGATGCTAAGTTGCATGACCACAACGACTCAAATAGTGGGTACAGATTTACCATATAACTATAGAAGGCTCTATTTTGCTGTTGAGGAGCCCGATCAGTATACGTTCTAGGCAGAGGCAACATTGCAAGCTTGAGCATTCACAAGCTGGACCTTTCCACCTCTGAATCACGTACGAGTGTTGAAATGAACTTGACATACGTAGAATCGAAACAGGACTTCGCGTTTTCTTCTGGCAGAAATTATGGCACATCTGTGGATTCACTGATGACAGGTTATGTTCAGACTTCAGCTTGGATGATAAGGTTCAGGAAAGTATTTGGTGGAACTTCTCCGCGAGCAGTATTTGCCGGCTAGACGCTTTCGACAGATACAACGTTCCTTACACAAGCGGAATTATTCGATCAACATTCAAAACGTTTGGTTCCAACGTCCACAAATAGAAACATTGTATCGTACACGCGTAAATGTTAGTTGTGTTGCACACATGATTGTTTCAGCATGCACTTCTGCTCTGTTCGATTGTGAGCGGGAAGCGGTAAACTTGAGTACTAGCGCACATTCAGAGCGAGAGCTTTACTCAAAGATCAAATTACAGGGGAAAAGTAAGTATGATTTTAAGATACATGGCGTACATCCAAATCTTTGCCTGTAGAAAACTCAGAAGCGGGTCTCATCATGCAAAACTAACTTTTGGCAGACCTCATCAATCAGTGTTACCATATACAAACGAAAATCCCAAATGCTTAAAACTTATTCGTACAGTCCGTTTTCTGCTTCCTTATCACACGCCTGTCACCATTTCGCGCCAGTTCTTATAGTCGTACGAGTTGCAATATCTAGTTTAGCGGCTGGAAGAACACATTTCAAAAAACAATTTCAAGTTGCAAACTATTTCACCTGCTGGCTTGGAGAGATTTCTGTTCATTTGAAGTTAGTAGAATTGGTTGCATGGTCAATTGTTACGAGGATGCGAACAGTGGGTGTGAAGCAATGCATCGTCCACTAATGATACTGCAACACCTGCTATGTATTCTTTATTTCGCGAACTTGTTCATCTCATACGTCCTACTGACAGCTTAGACTGTCAAGGCTTGACCAATCAACCAACACACACTACTCTTCTTCCCAATTTCCCATACGCGAATTGATAAGTACTTCTAAGTTTTAGATCTAGTCCTCGAAAGTTCACTATACAGTAAAATACAGCACCGAGTATGGCTAAGTGCTAGAACACGTTATTGCGGATTCGCAGACATCAAAATGCTTTACCCGACGCCCCATCGAGAGAGACGCAAGCACAGGAAACGGAAGCTTGGGTTGAGAATGAATCTAACATTCGAAGATTCGGTAAGCGTCAAAAGAGATTTGTTCTTGCTGTTAGCTTTCCGATTGCTCAGCACATCTCGTTTTGTCCGCACTGCAGCACAATGCACCCCTCCATACTTGCGTTCTTTTAACTTTGGGTATTTCTCCAGTGTCGATAGGTACCTTTACCATGGAGGCAAGCTTACGGGGAACCATGCAACCGTGGTGAGCATCATCTGTCCAAGGTCACAGCATCGAGGCAGCCACCCACAACTTGCGATATGCACAGGTTCGCGAGTTAGCATTGTAGCTTTGTAACAGACTATGCCAGAGACAGTATATACATGAAAGTAGCTGGTGAATTATCTAGGGCAGGTCAACAGCAGCGACCAGCGAAGAAGTCTGCTCAATTGTACATATTGCGAAGCCCCATTACCATGGCGGGAGGTACAGGCTCCAGGAATGTAGTCTATTATCTGGGGGCTCCCTCTATGAGAGAAGTTGGCGCTATTATTATTCTGAGTTTCGTTTTGAGCATAAGCGAGAAAAATAATCGAGTGGAACATTGTAGGAGTGTATCAGTTTGTCCCTGCGGTACTGTCTTTGGTGCTATGTACGGTAGAGCTAAGCTGACCCTTGTAGCCACCATGCATGTCCTATTTGCCCAGGATATGTTCATCGGGTTTCATGGCGATCGAAGATATTACTGCCAGGAGAGCTAGTTAACCCCTGGTTCGTTGTTCACAGGGCGCGGCGATCCACGATGCGGACGCGGCGCGGCTGGAGCGCGAGTTTACGTCGATCTTTTTCGACATGCACCGCGGCGCGCTGTCAGAACAGTCCGCTAAACAACGCGCGACGACCCTGCTTATGAACGACGTTCCGGAGGTGTTGGACGAGTTTCTCTGCGTGTTCGAGACGTGCTGTTGGTCGACGGCATGGGCGGGCGCGGCGCGGCGCGGCCCTGAAAGCTCCGCGCGCGATAGCATGGGCGACGTCGAGAACATGGATCTTGCCTGCGCCACCTGCGCTGCGTCCGTCGCGCGAATCGGCGATGCGGTGAGTAATCGCGTCGGATCCGTCGCGGGGCCGCCGGCTGAACGGCCGGCGTCACGGCGCGCGCGCAGCTTCCGCGCCATGTCGTTCCGCATGCCGAAAGGCAAGCTCGAGTGGCTGAACATCGGCAAGCGCTTAGTTCCCGAGGGGCGCAGCAACTACGCGCTCTGGTTTACGATAGGCAATGTCGCGACAACTATCGCGGTATTCGCCTTCATGGCGGGCGATTTCGCCACGTGGGTCCGCGCCGACACGTCCGCCGACCCGCTGACTTCTCCCGCCGACTTGCAGCTCGCTCAGGTGCGTCTGCGCGTCATCGTGTCCAAACGATATATCCGATCCTTGTCCAAAACCCGCCGATCCGCTCCCATCCATCCTCGCATTTTGCAGGACGTCATGAACGACGCCGACAAAGTCCCCCAGTACCTCAAACAGTGGCTTACGTGGAACCACACGTGGCAGACCTTCACTCCCGAGTTTCTGCGCGTTTGGGGGGGCCGGTGGGCGCCCGCGCTTGACCGCGGGGGGGCCTGGTGGCTGTGGTTCACCTCGATCTACGTCCACCAGAATTTCGCCCATGTAGCCACAAATGTCCTCCTTTTTATCTCCATGTCCGTCAACCTGGAACTGAACTACGGGTGGTGGAGGCTGCTGCTGGTTTGGGTCGTTTCAGGTGTGTTTTGGGAACTATTCGTCTATTTTTGGTCTCCAAAAAGGAAGAGACGCGGCGTCCACTTTGACCCATCTTAGTGTAGGTAAGATTTACAAAACATTTTGGAACGTTTTCATTACATTATTTACTCCGCTGGCAACAAAGGCTTTCAAAAACTAACCAAAAAATTTCGCACATCCCCCGATACTTTTCCACCGTTAAATGTAGACGGCGTTTTTCGTTTACAGCCTTTGGTCGTATGCACAAGTTGCCGTAGCAGCTTGTGCGCAGTCGTAATTTTTCATTTATCAAGTTTTAAATGGAGAATTAACAGCCTCGACGCGGTCAGGAGCAAGCAGGCCACATGCATGGCGAAGGCACTTCCGCGGACGCGGCAACTGATCAGGGCATACGCGTTGAATGTGTTAACAAGAACAGCAACTTTTCTTTTGGCGAGCTTTCGAATGAATACAGTCATTTCAATTTAACTCATACCCCTAATTTCAGCGGCCTGTGGCTGAGTTATGGAGAAACCGAGCTGTCGAGTACGCTGTAACTCAGATTCTCCGGTTGACAATGGTTCTGGCCGAGTTATAACGTTGGTGTGTCAACTGACAGAACGCTGAAAGAGCGAGGTATCTATTGTGGTAAATCTTCCCACCTGAGATCGTGAATTGTGTCACACGCTTCTCCTGAGTGCTTCAGAGAGTCACCTCTTAATCTACCGACGTTCTGTGACACGTACTCTTGGAACTGTTCTCTGAGCTCGCTTTCTGAATGTTTCAATCCACTGTACTGAACGACCTGTACTGAACGACTTTTTATGTACGAGTAATGTGGGTGGAGCTTTTGGGTGTGTGAGTTATCGCGAAACCGAGTTATCGAAGGCCGAGATAAAGTGACCTGACTGTAACCAGCGATGTTGGTTCGTAGGCGTGGGCGCCAATCTCGTGAGCGCGTCACTGGAGGACCTGTGCACAATCGTCGTCGGCGGCTCGGGCGCGGTGTTCGGTTTCATGGGCCTGTTCGTCGCCGACCTGGTGGTCAATTTCGAGTCGACGTCGTGGCCGTTCGTGCGGCTGCTGGTCATCGTTTTCTTCGTCGTCTTCTTCGTCGTAAACGCCGTGACGGACGATTCGTCGGCGCACGTGTCGCACGCGTCGCATGTCGGCGGCGCCATATGTGGCCTTTTCCCGTCGCTCCTTTTCCTCCCCAACCTGCGCAACAAGCGCCTGAACGCCGTTCGTCGTCAGCTACGGGAAGGCGAGGGCGTCGCCGCCGGGGCGACAACCAAGTAAGCCCCCTTAGGCACAACTGACCGTAGCTTGCTCACCAAGTCCATTTGTAACGGCGATAGACTGTGCAGTACGAGGGAGTCCATGCAGAAGGAGCTGGACAAGGTGGTCAGAGGAAGCTTCTGGACTCGGAAGTTTCCGATCAACCCACTCCACCTGGTGAGCGTGGCTGTCGTCATTGTCGTCTACGGGGTTCTGCCTGTGTATTTGTATTCGTCTCGTCTTAAGGAGGCTTGCTGCCCGTTGGATGATGGCACAGACCTCGAATGCAAAGCACCTCTGCAGCAGGTGTGACCATGACGAATTACCTCCAGGCTACAAGACAAGAAAGAGGGGGTTGCATGTCTGCTGAAGGAATTGTAACGGACTGAATCGAGAGGGTACAAGCGGCGTGTTGAACTGTTGTAATACACTGTTATGATCGTCAAGGTTTATTGTATCAAGTCCTGCATTAATATTGTGTGGTGTAACGCAACAGATCGAGTCACAACAGCAAAAGGGTAAGTTGTGCTGGTTGAAGTATTCCACCCCCTTCTCAAACTCCTACTCTACGGTGACACAGCAGCGAATATATTGATAAGACATTCGTTGCGGTTGCAGCAAGACGAAATGAAAGCGCCTTTCTCACAAACACTGCAGCTCTAATTATCCAACACAAGCAGCTTCTCGCTAGATGTCACCATCCACTTGGCATTCCGCTGTAATGGGAGTCAGGGTCGGGTGGTGGCTTCAGAGGGCAGCTGCGCTCAGAAGTTCCCGCCAGGACTCCCATGCATTGCAACGGCAGCACGCGTTGGTCCCCAACATCTTTGCTCCTATCTTCTCCGATCCCGTGCGCCTCGAGGATCGCAGCCGAGCTCCCCTCAACCTCCTCGCGCCCTAGGACAACAACTTCGTCTGCACCAGCACCCCCCGATTCTCCCAAAACTGGGGAAATTTTAAACCAAAATTTCCGACTATCAGATCACGGATTCCGACCACTCAACCCATAGAAACAAACACGCTTTGTCTTTGTTGAGAGTCGTGCGAGGTCACTCAAGAGTACACTGTACAATTGACAGCGTAAGATCTCAGACAACGGAATCCGAAAGGTTTTGGCGCTTTTCCAACAGTCCGGGTCATCGTGAGACCGCAAAAAGCGGGCAAAGAGGGCTTTTCAGGCTGTTCCAACCCGTTCTGGGTCATGCAGAACGATGAAATCCTCGTTTCACAAACTCCTTCCTTCACTTTCAATTTCGAGGGAGCCAATTACCAGGCGGAGCGGGCCGATCCAATCCGAACAAAAAACCGCCGAGCTTCGCTCGTGCCCCAATTCTTACTTATTTAATAAAAGAGGCGAACAAAAAGTATTTGAAAACCAATTGTCCTGATCTTTTTCGATTAAAAACCTGCGTTCAAGCGCGAGGAGTGGCGCAGCAATCATCGGAATCATCGGAAATTTTCGATCCACAGGCTACACGGCCCTGACCTAGCTCCTCAACAGCACAACTTCCATGTAAAACCCTGCCCGTTACTACCTAAAAACCCTATTCATACCACAATTTCGGTCCGCCCCAAAACCCAATTTTACTTTGCCGTAGCCTGGGTGTCGCACCCTACACATCTTAGGATATCAGAACATTCGACAACTCTAGATGTGCTCAACTAACTTTTCGGGGACTTTCACCATATCCTGCGCATTACGGTATACTTTCTACCCATCATGGGAGTGCTTGCGTCGCAATGCCGAAGGAGCGGTAATTACTTGTAAACAAACTCCCTTGTGCACAACCATAACGGAGCGCTGTAACATAATGTGGGGGAATATGGCAGCACGCTGGAAGACAGCAAGAGCGAAACGGGCCCCCAATCGACTTAAAAAAAGGGCGAAACGCCATTTTTTCTTCTTTCTTTTTACGGAATTGTGACAGCGGACGCGAGAAAGTCCTGTAATAACTTGGCCTAGACATTTATTTTTTATTTTTGGCCGTTGCGGCATGTAATCGAGCGCGATTTCAGCTAGCAAGAGCGGTGAGTGCTGAGAGTGCGTGCGAGGCCACTCAAGAGTACACTGTAAAACCGACAGCGCAAGATCTCAGACAATTGAATTCGAAAGGTTTTGGCGCTTTTCCAATACGAATGCGCAATTATTTCTGACGGCAGGCGCGCCACGTATGCGCGGTCGGGTGCAGTATCGGTTACTGTGCGTGCGGGACAGCAAATCAGACAGTGAAAGCTTGCATGAAGCTGACCCTCGACTTTATTATCGCCTTCAGCTCTGACGATGGGGTCAACTTGGCGGCCAGTGGGGGTCGCGAGGCGCAGCTGAAGGAACTCGCGCTCCACACCGTTTAGATAAGTTTAATCACAATCACAAGACGGATACCGCGGTTAACAAGTTAAGTTGAAGAGAGTTTTGTTTTTGCAGGAAGGGGCCGCAGTCGCAGCGCGGAACCCGGCGCTGGAGGTCAGGGTTGGAGACCTGCTGCGTCACAGGCCGATGATGGTGGCGGCGCTTTGTGCGGTGGCGGCGTTGCCTCTGCTGGTGGTCGTAGTTGTTTTGGCAACGTTAGTGTAGGGTTTGGGCTAGTTTTGGTCAACATGGTGGTGTTTTGGGCAGTTACTGTTGATCGGAGTGATTGTTCTTGGTTTGATACGGTCCTTTCTTGCTGTATGTGGGTCCCACGCCTTTTGTTTGTAGAGGGCTTGCATTTCATTTTAGAGGAGCTTGGCTGTAAATGCCCATTGGTGTGATCTTGGATTGGAGACCGAATCTAATGTCCCCCAGCCACCTCGATGGAGTTTCGGATGAAGTACTGGATGTTGGTATCATGATTCCACGCCCCAGCTGAATTTCAGTAATTGTCTTTGTAAACTACTTGCAATACGTCAGAAATAATTGAATCTCACGAATTCTCCTTACCAGAATAGAGAGGAGTATCTTTCCGTCCCTCTGGTCACCGGTTAAAGCGTGAGCGTCTGGCTGCCCTGGATGTTACATCAGAAATGGCAATTAACGCAAGGGTACGCTAAAAAACGATGCAAGCTATTGTTTCTCCAGGATAGATTGAATTGTACTGATGCTGGCTCCGTTACGAAGCATGTCCGTCTCTGGGTTCCGCCCAATGTAGGGTCAAGTGAAAAGGAATCGCGGTGTTGATGAAACACAACGTGTATAGTCCCCATCTTCGTGTAGATAATCCTGGCTGACAGTGAATAATCGTAGAGCTGTATCACTGATTAATTCACAGCAGCCATATTCTATGCTGCAGCGACTTGTGTACTGCAGATTATCACAGGCAGCCTGCTTTCAAAATGAGCACTGGCGATGGCGCCTGTATACGAAGACAACTGGTGGACTCAACAGCTGGCGGCACGGTGTAGCAAACAAGATCAGCGTTATAAACCTGACATCTTTCTGTGTTCTACGGTCTTCTGGGGGTCCTATTAGAGCATCCGGAGTTCGATGGTACCCATTGATGTCAGTGAATAACGTATTCTCAACTGTAGCCGTCCCTGGTCCTGCTCCTTTCCGTGAATTGCAGTTTGATTTATTCCCAAATATTTATTGCTGTCAGCATTTCCTGTAGCAGAATATCCGAGGCACTGTGCCCATCTTCGTACTCCCAGGATCCATGCAATTGGTCCTACAATCATGCTCATATTTTGCTAGATTGCCTTAAATAAATTATTTAAACGAGTTTATTGCGGAATCGAACCCGTAAATCGACCCGAGTAGGCCCTTATCCTGCCGGGGAATCTGCATCCGGACTACAGACCTCTGTCGACCACAATCTGCGAGGGTTGCAAGGCTGGCTATTGACAGCCGCAGAACTGATAATTCTCTCTCGCATTGTTACGAAACGGTGTTTTCAGGAGCGCGGTGCTAACATCATTGTAAGAAGCAGAGCATGCAGAGCCCGAACTTGGCGCAACAGCCTGAATGGGACTCAACACGCGAACTTATTCTTCTTAGAACGAATGCGCAGAGAACATACAGGCATAAACAACGTGTTTCAAAATAAGTTGAACGTAATGAAGAAAACAGATGCGTATAGAAGAAGCCAAAATCGGGGTGTAAGTAATGTCACCCATCAGGCTTCTTTGTTAAATAAGAAATCATGACACAGCGACCCCTATTCGTTCGACATGATGAAAATGAACAATCAATACGGATTGGGCGTAACTCCAATACGGATTGGGCGCATTTCGGTTCCTAACACCCATCATAGGTGAATCGATGCGAAGCAAGATATCTGTGACGTTGGAGAATATGCTGCCATGCACTGAAACCGCTTCAGGATCTACTTCTTTCCCCGGCCACTTATTGTTGAGTTTGTTTTGAAGTTTGTGGCGAACTTCGGAGCTTGTGTGGTATAGTATCCTGTCGGAGAGGTACATGGTGCGAGGCAACTCCGAAAGCGCCCTCGAATGGCAAGTCAGCCACTGCGTGTATTCCGATGCTTTTCATAAAATTGTCATGGAGTGTAGTCCTATACTTGTACAAGTGCCCATACTTCATCTTAGCCGCAGAGAATCGCAATGTGCGTAAACGAGTGAACGATGATCATGACACCGCGAACTATATGCACTGTTGTGAGTAGATCACGACTGGAAGAATTTAGATTTCAAGTATAGACGCTTCTAGATCAGGAGTTACGAGAAGTCTCCAAGCTGATATTCTCATCATATTACTAGAACGTGGTGGCAGAGTCTAGAGACAGAAGCACTCGCAACTGTATGCACGTTAAGGACCTGTAGTGACTTAGTTCTGAGTTATGAAGTACATATAAGCATAAGCTCAGAGCATGCTCATGTCTGTCGGATTGTAAATCTCACAAATCAAGATTGAATAACAACGTGTACGACACGATACAGGTCAACTGTTGTAATGTGAAATGTAATAACCATGAGCCACTATATATGCGACGATTAAAGATCAATAATCAATTAAACCAGAAAGGGTTTGGCACTTTTCCATCATTCGACATCAATAACTAATTAAATCCAGTACGGATTTGGCGCTTTTCGCTTTTCGCTCGGTCTCCAATCCAAGATCACACAACGAACAGAGTATTGCTGCGTCACGTTCACGCAGCATTCTTTACTTCTGACACAATCACCTTTTTTTCATATTTCAGAAAAGAGATCCCATTGAGTTTGGAACAGGTTGATGCTGAGGATTGTTCCTTCAGCTGCTTGATGCGTCCTGAGCAGCACCATACCTGGCCAGGCCTAGTTTCTATCGAATAGCCGGCTGAAATCCCGGAATTCCCACCAGAAAAAGTATATTTGTAGCAAGCGAGTCACCGCCCTCGCGATTGTTGGTGCAGTGAAGTTTGGCCCCTTCGCCTGGCACTGATCGCCACACGCGTGCATCATCTGGTTTCAGGTCGATGTCAAGTACTATCTAGAACCCTTAAGAGCCTCATTTGGCGCAGTATCAACGATTCTGGCCTTTTCAAGGCTGGCGGTGATGCGCCAACACTATGTGCATTCCGGAAGCACAAGCTTTCTCCCCTCCGTTTCTTGAAATAGCTCTGGTAAACAATTTTCGTCTCTTTAGATTCGTTGGGGTAACATCGTATCCTTCACCTAGAGCTCGTGTATTTCTGTATGAAACATGTATGCGTGCAATCATCGGTCAGCACA
>JAULKQ010012567.1:0-11836 GCA_032356285.1 Smithsoniella earleae | reverse complement strand
GATCGGAAAGCCCCGATGGAACCGATCCTGTCACCGCCTGCACGCGCGACAGCTTGCCGGGTGCCCACCCACGCGACCGCTTACTATCCCAATTCGCCTCGATATCAGATGTTTTGGCCCGCTGTTTTGGTGCCTTTTGAGCATACAAAAATATCGACCGTCTCGCACATCCGAAAACGTCATTTCGACGAAAGTAGTGTTGTCTGCACGCCCGCGGGATTAAAATTCATGCGATTCCCGTTCCGTTTTCAGCCTCAGATTCAAGTCTTGTGAGCAGTCTCATCCAGCGTGCTGCCCTTGGAAGCTCGAACTGTTTATTCCAGAGCTTCCAGGGGCCGCACATTGTGGCGAGTGCAGCGCACAGTGAAACACAAACGTTGTTATCATCAAGAGTGTCCAGAAGTGTTTTGGGTAATTGGAAAAAAATTAATCCTCCGTCCTTTACAGTGGAAATCAAACTCAAATGCAAACTCTGTTCTTGTTTCCACTCATTGTTTCACTCGCATGCCACGTCATCAGGATGTAACAAGAGGTAGTTTTGTATTTCGCTTGCTCGATTATATGCAAGAGCTGCTCTGGGCGTAACTGGCAAAGATTCTTCGCCGTGGTGAATCGCCATAACGACGCAGCAGTCCGTAGCTGTGACGAACTACCAAAAGTGCCCGCGCCTGAGGACAGCTGCAGTCAAAAACTCCAATATATATTAAAACCGGATTTAAACACCGTTACGCGTGACATTTTTTCTTTAATTAATTTTGCTCACGCCGGTGGTTTCAGCGTTACAATTCGAATTTTTCAATACATCGAAGTTTTACTGTGGTCGCCCACAACGTGTTTATGTTTTTCGATGCGTTTCAGGCACTTTGTCATATATTTACCGATGTGAAAATACAAGAGCATACGTGGTCCATTCTCTGGACATCGGACTGGAACGGGGGGTTTTGAAAGTGGTGTAAGGGTTCTCGCGCATTTAAGCGTCCCCAAAATGGCCTTTTTTTGGCGCTGGGCGGGCCGAAATTGGATCACACCGAGGAAGCGCCACCGTGGTAGCTGCAAGCCTGGGGCGACATGGGTGAGTGCGTCAGAATCATGGGCGATTGTCGTTCCAGGGTTGTCTATGTGGATGATTGCCGCTTTCTGTGTGTTTTGGGGACCGGGCCTGCTTCCGTTGGGGGTAAACGCGAGACCCCTTCGCCACACGGAATAGGTGTGGCGTAGGTGCAGCGTAGGAAGCTTGGGTTGAGGCACCAGTTCTGGCCAGTGCTGGCGCCCAGTTGGCGCCATTTATTGCGGGAAGTTGGCTTACGCTTGTCTTGTAGAATGCTCCTTGTGCTAAGAGCTTGTTGATGTGCAGGGCCAGCGGCGGAGTGCTGCGGGAACAGGTGGTCTTGGGCAGCGGGACAAGAGGCTGGAAAAAGTTTCGGGTGGTGCCCAAAACTGCGGGATTAAAGTGGACGGCTTACTGTCAGGTGGCTCAGGCTGGTCCGGCATGCCTTCTCTTGGAAGGAATGTGAATCGCGGGGTGAAGAGCGGTGACCCTGACGCAGGAATCTGTTGCCCTTGTAGCCACGTTACTGACCTGGTTCAGTTCCAATGGGAAGTAGGTGCTATGAAGTTGTAAGAAACTGAACTGTGGATGGACAGGTTGTAACTGCTAAAGAAAGGACTTCGTCTCGCGCATAGTGATCCCATTCACCACACCTTTGCCATGCCAAGCCAAATTTAAACGCCATGATCCTAACTGTGCCGACAAAGATGATGATGTAAGTATCTGGTATAGAACTGTTTTCTCGTCTCATTCACTAAATTTATCGTATCGCACTGGACATGATATGTCATAACTTGAAAATAATCCGTGAATATATAAGCGTTCACAACCTTGTATATATATCTGCTGACTGAAGACACACCAATTTCACCCAAATCATGTTCTGTGTTGCTCACCCGTTGCTGCTAGCGCTGTAGATCACATGGAGCTGCGACTCTGGTGATTTCTTGCGCTCATTTATCATCAGGCTGGAAAGGTGTGCTTGACAATGCATTACTCGTGACAGGAATGTTACTAGTTTGGGTGCTGTACTCGACGAAATATGTCATTGAGTGTGTTCATTCGATCGTGCAGGAACAGGAACGCTGGCAAATGTACTCAACGTCGGGTTACAAAAAGAATACATTGTTGACATTTTGCGCTTCAGATTTGTCCTTATTTTGTCAAGCGCTTCCACTAAATTCGGAGCCACATGTCAAACAAGACTCCCTTCGTGAGCAAAACACTGAGAGACAAACTGAGCAAACATATCCTATATCTATGGGTTTCATATGACAAAAGCAGGTTCCCATGAATGACAACCCTTTTGCATCCGGAAGGCGAAGCATCTCACGTGTCTTGGTATTTGCCGTGAAGCAGCAGATCAAGTATTGTAACAACGTCTCGGGCTTCTTGATTTGCACGTATACTCCATCAGTGAGATTTGAAGCCTGTAGTGCATTAATGGTAAGTTGGAAAGTGGTTGAAACGCCGTTCACGCCTTGCGCTGAAGTGAACAAAAGTACAGAAACTATCTCGATTCTGACATGTAACCAGATTTTGAAGGGTCACTTCACGCACGTAATTGAAAATTGAAGGTCATGGCTCAGCACAGCGGGAAAATTGTCTGCAGGAGCAACTGCTCTGTCAGATCTGTTGAGCTTGATTTTTTCCGGTCATCACCGCCAATGATTTCTAAAATGAAGTGAGCAAATACTTGTCGCGAAGGGTGCACTAGGTGATTCTGCTGGGGCGAGCAAAGCTGGTTGAAGTGTCAGAATCCAAGTTCTTGATTCTGAATCGTACGCACGATACTTGGACCGTACCAATAGAACCAATAGACGATTAAATCTAACAATGTATGCAAGGTGAGCCACTGAAGTGAATAGTTAGATTGCTGTGCAGAATAGGAAACAGTCGCGAGTTCGTGTTGTGATGTCAGAAAAGTTGTTCGCACCAATTCCGTGAACGATGCAACTTGACCACCTATAGGGATAGCATCAATAACCACTTCGTGTCTGCGCGCACAAAATGCTGCATTCATGCACGCTACGTATTGTGGCGTGACGTCGGGGCTTGTGTGCAGCACCAAAACGCGAGGACACATCCCGTAAGGCGAGTCCCCGGCAATAACTTTAGCAGAATTTATCATGCACAAGGCCTTGCTGATGGCAGCAGAGAAGTTCGTGTCGGGAGTTGGCCCGGAGCAGTTCACAGAGTTGATGCCTGAATAATACCGACAGTTTCAAGTACATGGTTCGTTTTACGCGGAACTTCTCCATGGCACTGTAGAAGATGTTGCGTACTCTTCGTTACATTCTTCAGGTTTTCTATTACAGCTAACGCTGCCCCGATATCGTGGGTGGCCGCCGCAGAGCCGAGTGATGCAAGGTCATTGAACAGACAATGAACCCCGGAACCACCGCAAGCGAGTACAGCAAGCCGGTTGGAGTTGTTTAGCTGTTGAAATACCGTCAAGAAAGTGCATATCTGCACAAGTTGCCGGGGATCCTATGCGCTATTCCACACTAACGGTGGGTTGGCTTCGGGCATTCGCACTTGTCCCAGCAAAAACTCTTCAGAACTACCTTGTAGCGCGTTGACGGGTTGCTTTGTGGATAATAAAGCCTGGAGCTCCAGGATCACAACCAACACATCGACATGCGAGTCAGCCCCCTCTAGAAGCTGATCAGCACCCATGAGGAAGTCAGTACTCAGCTCTCAGACTAGTTCGGACGCTGGCTCATATGTGGCGCTTACTCCGATATATTTGCTCTCTTCGAACTTGTGAATAGTTGGAATCATCAACAAGTCCATACTCTTAGCGTTATTCCAGTGGCTAAGGGGGAAACAGTAGCGCACATTGCGTTGAACACGTGGCAAATTGTGCACCCGTCACGACGGCTATTGCGTCGTTCCATGTCCTACAAATTTTACTTGAATGCTCCCCTATCATCATGCGGTGATGCCCACTTCGTTGGCGCATTATGGTTTCGCCTTTTACTAAACCATACCGGGATTGTGCATCATGACACCGTCTCATTCAATTTTTGAAGGCGCTGAGCGCCCCTATTCACTCTAGCCCTTGGGGGAGCATAGCCTGTGGAAGGAAAAGGCTCCGATGAGTCAATATCGGATCTCTTCTGAAACTTACAGGAAAATCACGAGCAATTGCCACGGGTGAGGGTGGTGATCACTGATCCACTTCTCAATCAGGCATGCAACATTATTTCTCAGCTCGCAAGAGTTGAAAGATTGCATGGAGAACGAACGGTTAAGGGCTTTGGGGTGTGATCTTCCTCTACCTAACGGCTCGCGAAGCTCTGTCATCGCTTCCAAAAGGTCGAGCACAACCGAGTGAGCTGTGGCAGGACAAGCTGTCTATACTTTCTCGAAGATCTAGCTGGGATGGCTTCCCCAGAAAGTGATTTCTTTAGTACTATCGAAGTCAACAGGCATCTGTGTCCTTTGGGTCTTGAATTTTATTGCTAACTTGCCTGGAAACGTTCGTAACGTTACTCTTCACGCATACTCCCTACAGTGGACGTTCGATAATTCGGATATTACATATCCGTACGTATCCAAAACAAGGTAGCTGTCAGAAAATGTACTTGCTAAAATACCATCGCCCTTAGTTCAAGCAGTACTGCTCAAATAAGTCGGTATTCGTGTCTCCATCTCATTGGTATGACTACAAATCGATCCGAGTTATCGAGCGTACCCCTCACGCTACACTTAAACCGTTTCCCCGCTTCCTTGCTCCCGTGTTTCCATACCGATGCTTTACTTCCACAAGGTGTTGAACGACAATGTTGCCGCACCCTCGTCGACCTTCTGCTTCGGCTCCTTAACATTACAAAGCGGCGTGATTTGGTCTGTCCAGCTGTAGCTCGTCCTATACCAAAGATGTGGATATTGTGGGATACATTGCGGTACGATGAGAGTGATCAAATGGCCAAGTCGGTGTTCTTGGATTACCATCTAGTTACAGACACAATCAAGGCCAGAATACGTGTGCTTTCAGGCATCAAACCAGCGAGCATGCAGTTGACTCAACCGAAACGTTATGCAAGTCTACTCACAAGACGGAAATTGTCCTCCTTGCTGAAATCAGTGGCCAATCATACGACCTACAGCTCTCGGGTTCCCATTTAATTACAGATGCGATGAGAGCGAATTCAGGCTCGGGTTCCCACAGTAAATTAAAACCTTCGCCCTGTGACCCAACGTCATGGCGGCGTAATTTAATTTTCGTAATTTAATTTTGCGTGACCCGATACCCCTTCAACAACAATCTACTCAGAATGTATTGAATCAACTAATACCTGTATACGAGCCCCAACCTTTGTCCACTTCAGCAATCGACAGAATGTTTCCGTGCGTACATGCCCTAGCGCTAGCTGGTATTCACGATGATATCCAGCATGCTGCCAAGCGGTCTAAAACGCGGCGAGTGAAAGTAAATCAACATTATCGCGTTACCTGATACCCCACATCGATCCGGAGAGAGTTCAAAAACTAGGGGGGATGACGTTCGTCATAGATCCGGCGAAGGCTTGAATTTACTAATGTATTCACAGGTTATAGAAACGGTGCAGGCGCGAGCAACGGTGCGTGTTCCGAAAGCAAAGCGATGGGCAAACGATGCTCGCAGTGAACGACGCATGCTGTTGTGTCTTCCCAAATGCGACGAGAACGGAACTACAGGTGTCCAGCAGTTGTTACAGCGATTCACAGTTGAACTGATGCCTGCGAGCAGATAGTTGAACGGGGAAGGCTTAAACGACTAGTGCGCAACATCCTGACAAGTTGGCATGGCACAATCCTGGAGCACGCGGCGCTCCACAGCGCGCTCTAGCACAACGATCCGCATTGTCGACAATGCTGTTGCCGCACAGGGTATGTGTCGCGAGCCCCCTTACCTGGCTTGAGCTACGGGGTAAGGCAACGCGTTTCGTGACGTGGCACATGCAGGACACTGTCCGTCACGACCGAAATATCTAACGTAGAAAGGCTAGTTGGTCAATAAGTAAGTTACGTTCCGCTCGCGAGAAAAAATTGGATACTGGGTGGAAAGAGAGATATGCGAGTTTCTGAAAAGGTTTTTAAGTTCACTTCGGAGGAATTCCCCGTTCGAGGTTACATGACAACCAAGGCAAGCTTCTCGCAAGGCTTTTTGTGGCTGTAAAACTCAGTACGCTAAAGAGATACTGTCACAATAGCGTGGTGACTTAAAGGGTGGCTAATGCCGTTGTGAGTCTGTTCAACGCACTGTGGGTTGATGTAGATAGGGCTTAGAGTGCGATATCTCTGGGACGAGCAAATTAAAACTGCACAATTAGAATAGGTAAAGCCTGTTGGTGTGCTCCGTGTTCGATTTGACGCCCAGACAGCGGATATCGGTAGATGGACGTTATGCGTCGCATGGCTGGTTTGTCCAAATGCGGTGGTTGAAGAGCATAGCACCTTAGTGCGATCTATAATTAGCATGTGAGAAGAAGGCCATAAGTTGAAGACACGCCACTGCGCTTGGATGATGGCTTGTGTCCGGAGACCTCCTTTTTTACCCGGTCTCGAGCTGACAGGACCCTGGTGTGTGACATTCGGTTAATCGCACTGATTATGAAGCTTCATCTTCATCTGACACGTCCTCCGCACGTAAAGTGTACCTCGGACGCTGTAATCTAGAGCAAGACGTGACGATTTTTCTCGGAATGCAATGGCACATCCACTGCACCTGGCATGCAGAGCAGGAATGGAGAAGCATGCAATGCAGGCTTGCGTAGCTGGGAAAGAAAATTTGAACTGATATGAGATGGTAGTCTTTATATTTACGAGGAGATACGAGGAGATTTTGTATAGTGCCAATGATCGGCTGTCCACATTCGAGAGCAATGGCTTCTGGGACAACACTTTCTTGATGCTCAGGACGAGGTAGTCCCACTGCATTCTAGCATTAGAAAACGCGTTGTGCTTGACAACAGGTTTGAATTCATAACTATCGTGATGTGATGTTAGAATCATGAAGAAGATCAATGCTTCTAAGGGCCTCCCAGGGTGCGCTTTTCAATCTACCAACGCTTGTCAACGGGCTGGAGAACGTGGCTACTTTTCGATGGTCAATAACAAGAAGCCGATAATGGCTAAGGTAAAACATGTAGCATTGTTTACGACAGCATTTCAACACGTCAGGACATTTCAACTTCGCCTGGAGCGCAGTAATCGTGCGCTTGTAGTATATGAAGCACTGATTCGTCACATCTTTGCCAACTTGATGGTTCCGGGGGCGGACTTCAAATCCGTTGGGGTCGGGAGACCCAGAGGTTCGATTCCTCCTGGTCGGCGACATATTGCGTGGAATTGTAAGGATGAATACAAAGGTCAAACTGTAAAGACTGATCATTCTGTGAATATCCTTCTGATTACGGTTTTAGCTGATGCTTGCTTCATCGCGGAAGTAACTGGTGAGGTTGCGCCACTTCAACAATTGTTGCCATTGTTAAACTTATGAAAAGAAGATTTCTTGTAATATTTTCACCCTACCGTTGACACTGTGTTCCAGGTAATGACAAATACGTTTCCACCTCTTTGCTTTCGTCAATACCGAATCTAATGAATCATCGTTGGTTGAACAGCGATATCACTACACGCTTCTCTAATCACAATGAAAGAGATGCATGATTCTGCTTTTAGGGGTGAAAGGAAGTGGGCAGGTGGTAGTTTGCTACATCGACGAGGACGTGTGGAAAGCAAAGGAAACGGGACAATAGAGGATGTATGTACATGGCTATGATCGAGACTGATGAAGAGAACCGGGTGAAGAGACAGAGATATAAGCACAGGGTATATGGAGCAGACGAAAGATTGTAAGAGAGGCAAGCGGTAGTACAGCACACCGCGGTGCACCGCTCACCATGCCAGCCATCGTCAAGACGCCGGATGTGGCGGTCGCTCATCTTCAGCACTTCTGAGCCAAGCCCGAGCAGTCCTTACATTCATACATCAGCATTGGGTCACGAGTCTAAATGTTGAGAACTTGAGCACAAATGTAACCAGGTGAATGAAGTTATGCTGTTGGCTTGCTCCACATCAGGTGGGGATTTTCACCTCGACCGACTTGGCCGTCGATTGTAATGTTGAGCCCTGTTTATATGCTAATGAAATCTTCTAAAGACAAAGCTGGGCCTGGTGAGGAACGAGCTCGTTAGAAACCCAGCATATGTTTTTGCTGAACCTCTGGCACCGTAAAAACAATCCACGTTTTTCTACAGCACATCGGCACTGCTTCAATGACTGGATCGTTTGATAGATGTAGGAGCATCAGATACACTTGGGAAAGTGTTCATCCTTCCAACTTTGCTTTCATCAGCTGTGCCTGGTGGTTGATGCGAAAGATAGACGTGCCTTTGTCCCACATTCTCCTGAAGCTCTGAACTCCTCACATTGTCCAATTTTGGGTGTCTGTTGCGTGACAGTGCACAATTCGAAGCAAGTCATGTTATGCCCAACCAACCAGGGCAAAGTACGGTGAGATCTGGTGCCTTAAGATGTTTGTACTCGTGTAGCTGGTGAATGATGATATTGTTGAAGCTCATGTTGGAGACACTTTATTTCTTTGAAAAACGTTAGCAAAGTATCCTTGTGGACAGTAAAGTGCTGTCTGGAGAGGTAACTTGACCCAGACAGTTGGGTTTGCCGCTCCATAAGCTCGAAAGAGCTTGATGCACGAATTTTTAAAAGTTTCCGAAACCAGCTTTGCTCTCAAACTATCAAGCGCAAAAAGTTCTTGTCCCACTACCAAGTATTGTGACCAGACAGCGGAAGGCTCATGTACACAATCAAACTCTTATGTTTATCTGTACATCTAATCAATACCAGCGTAACTTGTTGACATAGTCACTACATATGGCTACGATTTTGGGCTGCTACAAAGCAGGACCGAGGTTGCGCCAGCCATAAAGTGATGGAGAGTCGTCCTAAACGAACGTCAATGTAACCTAATTTGAACAGTGTTGAATCTTAATAAAAATTTTCGCGACAGTTTTCGGGCATTGCAGCGGAATCACCTATATGACGATGTCTTGACCTTGATGACACGGCAGTGTCATAGGGTTGATACATGAATGGGATGCATGCACAAGGCTCATCGTTGTAGTGACTGGGCACGAAGGAAGAAGTGCTCAGTTCTATCTACAATGTTTCTTTCCCGTAGATTTAATCGCCTAGCTGGAGATAGATGCTATTTCAAGCGATCAAATTAGCGCTACGATACCCCATTTTGAGCTCTTTTCGTACTCACTTTACTACTACATGTATTCTGGCATTTGCCTCGGATGTAAGACGTGAAAAACGGGTCGGGCTGCACTTCGTGAAAAAGTCTTGTACTCTTCGGGCTCAGAATAAGTACAGAGTTCCATCAGCAAAGTGCAGGATTCTTTGCATCTCTTTCGAACTTCAAGCTGAGAATTCCTGAACGTGCGGAGCACACCTGCCAAACAAACTTCTGGAATTGCAATCCCTTATACAGTCTTGAGTATCTGCAAAGTTCAAATCACATCGTAGTGTAGTCTGTTCTGCATTCAAGTGAAAGTATTTAAGTAATTTTGGAGCCCACCTCGTAAACCGGAAGAGCGTCCTTTTAGCAGCAAATGGAGCAGGTTTGTTGTATCTAGACCCTACTGATCATCAGAGCAGTATCCTAGTGCGGCCTTATCGGATCTCAAATGGTAGTGCAGGTCAGTCAGGGATCTCGAAGGGCACACCCTCATGAATCGACAGGGAGCCAGTTCAGAGTATTTTCAAATCTGGTGCGTCAGTACTGCGCCGTCCAGCGAAGAGGAAGCTGATTTGAAACTGCTCTCTTCTGCAGTTTTTGTGTTATATTTCATTTCTAATACATGTGTGGATGTCTATTGTTCACAATTTGGCTACTCGTGCACGCCAGCAGCGATGCGGGGTGAGTGTGCAGCCTGCTTGCTGGTGGATGAATTCTTGTTACAAGATTTATAATCTGAAATTTATCTTTGATTCCATCTCCACGCTTGAATGTAGTCGGGTCACCGCGTTTCTTGATTTTAGCCAGCGACGGCAGCTGAAGGCGTTGCACTGGTGCAGATGAGATACACCGCAGTTCAAGAGTCATTGAGAGAAGAGCTTGCAGAAGTCGACAGTCTCGGGCAGCATCTATCCGGAGGCGCTAGCATCGGTGCGGATATGACTCACTATTTCGATGTTGGAATTTTCCTACCAATGCGGATGCCGTCGTGACGTTCAGCTGCCAATAAGCGAAGAAGCTGATAATGAAATGCGGGCCACACATCGTAGATTCCATATCTAAGAGTATATATTTACTCGCAATATTAGGCTTCTGTTAGGTCAACTTGGAATACATAGTGAAGTTTCCATGCAGTCATGCATTTGACGACAAGAAGCATGCTCAGCGTGATTGTACATCGCCACATAGAACGAACGCAGGGTTTTATGAACTGGTAGAGTCATAGTGAATTATTTGTTCAAATGTGTATGTTTTCCAGAGTTCCCACGTCGATCATGTCTGGAGATAGACACACGACAATTATTTTCATAACTTTCACGTAGCCCTGGAAACCCTTACCTCTCACATTCGAGTGACCGTGCACACTTTTGACACTTTCAAAAATCAAGGCTGACACTGGCATAAGATGACACGCAAGATACGAGTCTTTGGAAGGTCTCATATTATGCATTTTGCACAGGTAGGGAGGACTTTGCACAGCTGTTCGATTGCGACGGAGATGAGTCGAGAAGTGTTCGTTCCAGTGTGGGGGAGCTATTTGATTCTTGGAGATCTGCGGACTTGGAAGAAAACTTTTTAATTCCTGCATTTTCTCCTGATCAAATCGGGTTTCTGGCATGGATGAAGTGCTACCTAAGACGGCGATTCCGTGTCACTCGCCGAGTTTGGAGGGCAGTTCAAAAATTTAGTACGCATCCGAGCTAGAAAATTTATGCGAGACATCCACAATGAAAAGGAAATATGTATGCTGTTGAAATGCTCATCAGGGCCTGCGTTCCCATAACCAAAGCTCCTTTACTGGCACGCGCCAATTTCTCATTCGCATAGAAGAAATTAACCGTTGAGATGATAAAATTTTTTTGTCAACGTTTCGTGGGTGATGGGACTCTTATTGCACGATTAGGTACGGGCGACACACCTAGAATGGGATCTATCGACTCTGCACAACTATCCTACAGGAGTGCTGGAAACCCCTGGGCCAGGCCAACTACATTGCTATGTAAAATACTTTATTATTTTGAATTTGGTACTGGCTTCAATTGAGAATTCATGGATCTGTAACTCGCCCGGACCCACGCCTCGTCTCTATTCAACCCGAGCATGCCACGGAACTCAGGTGTTTGAACCGGTGTCTGAACCGATACTAAAAATACAGGTGTAAGCCAGAGATTGTTATTGATCAGCGGATAACACAAAGAAAACACGTGTCAGATCATAGTTTGTCTGCTGATCACAATCTAGGAGCGAGACAAGGGTAGAAAAATGTTTGTCTTTCGTTCACTTAAGAACGAGATTTTTGGACGCGAATGCACCTTGAAGTTTCAACCTTAGCTCAACGAAAATTATTGCTTTGGGTGAGGGCTGTTCGCCGGAAAAAGCCTGCGCGGGACAGGGACACGGTAAAGGTGTGGATAAGTGTTTGAGATTCCTTCAAGCAGAGTGCACTGAGAATCGTATCAAGTGATATAGTAGTTATATCGAGACGAGATTTGACGAAGGTGTCGATATCTGAGAGTAAGCTATATCTGAATGGT
>JAULKQ010012556.1:0-11845 GCA_032356285.1 Smithsoniella earleae | reverse complement strand
CACTCATGCAGATTAATATCTACCCTCGGTATCTCAGATGTAGGGATATGCTTGGCCTTTCTCACACAACCAATCCGTATTGCTTAATATATATATTAAAAGCTACTCACGGGTCCTAACAAGATGACTGAACTTGGTCCGGCTGAATGCTGCACATTCAGATCTTCACACTTCACATATTCTATCAGAAGTCTGAATAGATGAGCGCATACATGAGTACTGAGGGTGTGTACTTGACTCCATTGGGCCATTCAATCTGCTTGAATACCATCTGAAAAGGTACCTGTGCCAAACTATCCCCATTGAGATTCAACTAGGTCGTCAATTTGACAATACAATCACTGTGGGAACTCTAGTTCTTCAAGGAAAATGCCTTTTTTGCATGCCACAGCTCACATTTAAACTAAGGAGTAGGGGTGGTGCATGCATTTGTTAGTGTGAATTTAGAGTCTGCAGTGGTCACATAACTTTTGTATAATGTCAGGTTTTTCAAGTGCTCTTTACTCAAGTATTTGATGTTTTTTCTTCAACCTGTGCAGGGACAGGGGTGGAGCAGTCTTGTGGCAGGCTCACCGACACTGGCTTCAAGAATGTTGTCATCAAGTTTTTCACCAACACAAGTGATTATGAGAAAGAAGTTACTCTGTTCAAGAGCCAGCGACTTGAAAGTGTTGTGCCCAGGCTCGTTGATCATTCTACAAACAATCAAGGAGTCTTCACTGATGCATTTGGAGCACCGCTTCTACCGTACATCATTTTCGAGCAGGGTGCAACGCTTCTGAGCCGCCAAGGTTACATGCGCTCTTTGTTTAACGCGGCACAGGTTTGTTCTGTACACACCACAGGTTGTTGGCAGTGCCTCTCAAGTGTGATCTTCATACCCATCTGTGCACAGTGTGGTCAAGTTCATGTGTACTTGTATACACAGACCTTGTGGTCTACTGCTGGCCTGATTTCAAGCATGTATTCATTATCACAGTGCAGGCTGGTGGCATATGTGACACAGACTAGGCCCAAAAAGAACAAGTTTATGTGCGATTCAATCATTTTATGCATGTAATAAGTGGGGTAGGTGATGCACAATGCTGACTGGTATTAAATGCGATACAGTAGACCATGTGAACAGTGGTCAACACGACTCTTTAGTGCCCATGAGGAAGTGAAATCTGTTGTACTGTCTTAGACTCACCCTTGAATTGATTTGTTTGTGTACACAAGATTTTCACCCCAGCCACTGGCCACATGAGTAGAGCAGATATCATGACTCTTGTCCCATCTAGACAAACTTCTAGAAGTGCTCAAAGGTTGCACAACTACCGAAGTGCAAACCTTATCTTAACTCATGACCAACGTTCATTAGCCTTCACAATTTCGACCACTCACTGGATGGTCAGAGGGTAGCAAGTAACATAAATTTTAATTCTTTTCCTCACCTTGTTTTTCGTCGGTGCTTGTCCGGGGTAATGTCAAGCTTGCATGTGTTACGATGAATTACAGCACACTCAGGGTTACAGGAAATACTGATAGCTTTTGATCCTGTTGTACACTACCAGAGAGAGGCTTTACATGTAACACAGACTATTTTTATTGTTGCCAATCTGCAGGGTCATGTGTACTTGGCAAAGTTTGACATTTAGTACCGTTTATTGAATTCTCAGTATTAAAGCTCAGTGAACATCAGGGTGAAAGCATGGGTGGTGCCCTGTTTCACTGAGGCAGCGAGGCTTCAAAGAGTCCTGCATTACGGACACGGTAATCGTAAGCATGCATTTCCAACTTATAATTTGCTCAGCTGTAAATGTAGCTCGTGTTCTCCGCACAGAATGTTACATGCTGTTACAACAGATCAACCTTGAACTTGACAAGTCAGCAGCGATGTGTAGGTAATTTCTAATCTTGCTGAATGCATAGGTGAACTCCATGACGCAGGGTATGTGCATCGGGACTTGAAGCCGGGGAATGTCCTCTTGTTGGAGGAAGAGCATCGATGCGTACTCTCAGGGTTTGGAATAGCAGCTGTGACAGGAAGTCATGTGCCTCCGGAGCATACTGCATCCTATGCTGCACCGGAAACAATGGTTGCGTATGTGAAAGGAGAGCTCGTTCAGGCTGAGCCTGCCATAGATTCTTGGGCTTTTGGAGCAATCGTCTATGAGCTGTTACTTGATGCTGTACCAATGCATGCAGATGAGGTGTGGATAGGAATTGTAGTTGTTTCAAATCATGTAGCTTATCGCCGTTATCTAAGATACCAGGACTTGTACTTCTGACTGTTGCAGGCCAGAGAACTGCTCACAAGTGATGTCGGGGAGCTCCCCTGGGAGGGGTCAAGACTTACAGATTATGAGAGGAGGAAGATTGGGTTTGTGTATGGGCCCCTGATGTCACTGCTGCATCGAGACCCGCAGCATCGCTCCACTCCAAGGCAGTTCAGTAGACAGCTTGAGGGCCTGCTGCGGCAGGCATCCACCAGTGAGGCCGGCTCTGTGTCCGACTTCAAGTTGTAACAAGAGTCTCACAGGTGTAACAACAATTTTCGTAGTTGAAAACGGTGATCATCCTTCAAGGACAATGCGACGTTGCACCTGAGATAGGGTGTGATATTTGTGTTGTGTACAGTGGCTGTTGTGGATTTGTATCGTTTCTGACCGATTGACACAGTATGTTTATCGTCCCAGTGGTTCACCCACTGCGCTACATTCTACATTGTACAAGTTCAAGTGCCGGATGAAGTACTTCTGCTTGGTTGTAACTGGATCAACAATGATGAGACGAGTCATGTTAGAAGTTGCGCAGTCTCGTTGAAGAGGTGCAGGTCCGATACACTTCAAATCTTTGTAGAAAGCAGATTGCACAGACAGTGCAATCTTGGGTAGCCCTCAGATGTGCTCTTTAAAGACATGCTCAAACAAGGTGAAATCCGTTTCAGGGAGCAGTAGACTTCTAGAAACTGCACTCAAGCGGTCCAGGGACACATCCCCTGCATAAATGTGTATCAGACAAGGGCAGTTTGAATAATTTCGGAGAAGGTTCCAGCCATAATTCATCCTTACATAAATATAAACGGATGGTACCTTGATATGAAAAATAATTGAACTTTGATCAGTGCAGGAAGCTTGAGCACCCTGTGATGTGTCTATCACAGGCTCATGAAGGGTGAGAGCCTGGCTTCCACTCAGATTCAACATCACTAGACAGCAGAGTCAAAGCCGAAGATAACCAAACTCTCGCCGTTCTCTGGGAGCTTTGTAGTGTGGGTAACAATGTAATAACTATCCAGTGTGTGAAAGTACTTGAAATTACCTCCTGTAAGAAATTGAGACTTGAGCATGTGATTCAACAGCAGGAACAGATCAGATTAATCAATTCACAGGTTGGACAATGTCTTCCTCTTTCAGTTCCTCATTTGTCAAACAATCGTGCTGCATCCGGAAGGTGTGAATGCAGGAACATGCTACAGACTCGATGCTCATCAGAGAACCCTCGAGTTTATCGATGCTCCTGAGCAGTTCATCAGCTAGGCACAGTACCTCCAAGCGGTTACAATGAGCCAGGGCTTGAGAAAGGTGAGCGGCATTCTGCAAGTGTTAGTCACGGCAACTCCCCCATGCTTCACTACTCTTCTCTGATAACATCCTGAAAAATGAACTCGTCCAAGCACAAAATGAGCCAGCCTTGCAGTTGTTATCGCAATTGACAGTTTCTGTGTCCAAGTGGATTAGACAAGTTGGCATTGTGGACCCATTGCATCCAGGCCGTTGCTTTGGTTCTCCTGCAAGGAAACAGATCTGAACTGTCCTGAAAGGATGACGAGTACAGTTCTTTGCCTGAACACACTGGATAGTTACAGTGCAGGATTGGGGATCACTATCCTGAGATCATGAGAAGAGCCTCCAAACTGACGACTGGAATACAGTTCATATGCATGTTGTCAGGCCAAGAGTGTTTACCAGCCATTTTGGCCACCTGCCCACTTACTCAACAACTGCAATTCCATGTGAAATCTATGTCGCTGAGGTGCCAACACTGGCTTGATAGAGGTATTGATGCTCTAAGTGTGAGTGGGGCACTCGATCACTCAACTCATATGACTTGAAAATCCTGATGGTGTGCAAGCTTGAAAACGTAAAATGAAAGCTGGCGTATCAATGAAAACCATAATCAGTGGTGCAACAGATGTGATTGATACTTGTATAGTTGTATTTGGGAAGTTGTATATCACCTCAGCTCGGAAAATAGTATTCTTGATGACTTAGCAAGCTCTATGTCTTAATAAGTATCAATGCACTAGCAAGAGCACAGGGTTTTGTGTTTCATCTGCATTCAATAGGGTTGCAGGGATGCATGTGGCATCGCACGGTCTACATCCCGCATGAGCATGTGGTTGCATTATGCGCAACTGTGTACAGCTACAAAAGGACTGAACTTGTGACTGGGTCTAAGTTTGCACCCTCAACAGAGTTACACTGTGAGTCGGCAGCAACTGAGAGTCTCAACTTCACTGGGCAGGTGCGGGGCTCTCATCACGCGCCGTCTGCGTCCACAGATCCTATGAACAATGGGAATCAATTTTAACTCTAGAATGCTCACAGTTATGCTCACGTGCATCGCCACCACTGACATAGAAGAGTGCCACCGACACCATGGGCGCAACCGAGATACAGCACAATGCGAGCCTCATGTGATCTCATGCTTCGCAATTATATGCAATTCTCAAGCATTTTCACTGTGTTTCGGCGTTCAATCATTGTTTGTGTTGTTCTAGATGACCATAAGTTCAGTTCGCGAAAACTGTGGGAAAAGTGCCTCAGCGGTCTACACGATGTTAACCATGATCACTTGTCTATGCCGTGGATTAACATCCAATTAGGACGGACGATGTTCTTTCGCTCCAGGGACTCGTCACTTGCTGCATGCCGTCGCTATAGACTCGGCTGAGACTTCCACGTTCCTAATAATGTAACCAGAAATCTGATTCGTCAGAAACCTTTCACGTCTACACCACTTGCCTACCGCCTCGAGGTGTTGTCTCCTCATTTTACTGATTCGATTTCGCCAGCCCTTGCACTGCCGAAATACATCCGTCTGCGTTGTCACAAAACGACGCAACTACTTGAATGACCTGATGATACTATCGCGTCCCAATTGTCCACTCTCTGGTGGATTGCACACAACCAGATATAAACGAAGAACATTTACGACGATAGCGGTAGCACGCTCCCCTTCAGCCCAGGTCTTACAGGATCTCAATATTGTTGATATTCACAGAGGTGAAATTTAAAGGTAGGGCTAGTTGCCGCACTATCTGGGAGGGCATGCAGGTGTATCTGTGCCACGCAAACCTCACTCAACAATACACTGTATAAGTATAACCGACAACGTTTGTTCTGTGTCGATGAAATCCGAAAGGGTTTGGCCCTTTTCCAGCATTGCGTCGCAGAGTACTTCGTCGGTGGTTCGACTCTTGGTGCGTGCAAGTGTGTGGTGTGAAAAGAAGAAGTTGTGGATATTGCAAGGCGGTACAAGATCGCAAGTCTGAAGCTCCGCACGGACCGCATGTGTTTCGTATACTCAACAAAACAAAACTGCTAAACTCTCGACGAAATCAGATCGAGATGCGCCTTCACATTGTTGTGGTAGCGACGACAGGCTGCATGATATGCCCAATGTACGCACAGTCTGAACGCGACAATCGAGAACTCGATAATAAAGACTCGATCATCCGAATTTCTGTGACATTTTCCCGGAACATTTAAGTAAAGTTTACTTGTCAATCGGAATTCCAGCGCCCAGTGACCAAAAAGTTTCAGTTGAGTGACCGCTCAAATGCACTATGCACTTATCAGACATACGTGGCGCATAGATACAGTCTACAGTCCTTTCACTCCAACTAACACCCCAAATTTCAATGGTCTGCAGCTGATGTATAGAGAACCGAGTTATCAAGTTCGCTGTAACTCAGACTCTCTGGTGAACAATGCCTCTGGTCGAGTTATAACGTAGGTGTGTCAATTGACAGAGCGTTGAAAGAGCAAGGTATGCAGTGTCGATGATCAAGCATGTTGTATTTTGAATGGGTTACACTTATCTACTTTCAGTATTAATAATGCTAGTACGTGCTATTGTGGTAAATCTTACCACCTGAGATCGTGAGCTGTTGTGTCAAACACTTCTCCTAATCGCTTCAGATGTCACCTCTCAATCTACCGATGTTCTGTGACACGCACTCTTTGAACTGTTCTCTGAGCTTGCTTTCTGAACGTTTCAATTCGATGACTGCGCTACGTTGCGGCTCCACTGCACTCAACCACCTGGCCCTTGCATCGTTCACATGTCTCAGGTCAACTGGGCAATTCTAATGATTTTGCAACATAAAGCTTAAGTCTTGCTCTCCATGTACTTTCTTAGAATACAGTATGCTTACGACAGCAGCAGTGCCTGCTTGAACGTGCCAAGTTATAGTGTGACAAGAAATCGCGAGACTGAGTCATCATGAAATTTGATGTATGAGTAACGTGGGTGGAGCTTTTGGGTGTGTGAGTTGTCGTGAAACACAGTTATCGTAGGCCGTGTTAAAGTGAACTGACTGTATCTATTTCAATTAGCAAAACTTGAACCGTTAGCTTCTCGGAAGATTCACGAAGCCTCTAGATATATACGTGGCTACCAGCGGAGTGTGATTGACTCCAGAATCTAAAGTGTTTTGAGTGTGCTGAGTGGTCCCGCAGCACTGAGAGACGAAGTGAAAGGGCATAAATAGCCGCTCGGAACCAGCATCGTGGACGATTAGTAAATGAGTGAAGTTTTTGGGGATTATCCGGGGTACTGTGATAGTTAGGATGTCGATGCTATGCACGTTCGAACTTGAGTTGAAATGCATATAGAGAATCTCTGTTAACAGCCTGCTTGCGTCATACGAAGAAAGAAAAAAACCGCTTTACGATTCATCCAGTGCCATATGCACATAAAGCGTAATTACTGAATGACACTTCCCTCGACTTGTCACACACAATGCAGCAGATACATTTCCATTCGAAATGGACATTGCATTAATAAGGCCAGTAACCCAACACTTCCACACTCTTCCTGAGAAGTCCACATACTTTCACCACATTCTAGAATCTACTGATTACATAATGGATGTTTCCAGTGCTCTAACAAATACTGTGACAGAACTCAACAGTGGGAAATTGAAGACTTCAGTCATTGTTCTGCAATCCAGCAGCCTGTGCATAGTACATCTTTGGGTGTTGAAGGCCGAGCAGCAGGTAAGCTGACCAATGCTATGAAAGAAAGATCACACATCTGTGGAGAACACTAGGCAGTGCAGCTTGGAGCTATCCGAGCTCGTCTGATTTTATTTATAAACTCATTACATTTTGGCGGCGCATTTTTGTGTCTGCACTTGTGAACCTGTCAGCATCATCTGCGCAATGGTATACAAAATGCTTGCAACGCTAACCAAAGACAACTATTATCAGCTTACACAGCGCAGAACAAGCAGGGCGCTGTATTGACAATTATTGCCATCGTTCCGTTAACCTTGAGTACGTGCGCGCGATTACTGCCTCAATGTCCTCCTACCAGTACTTGCTGTTGTGACGTCAGTATTCATCCCGCACTCGAGCGCAAAAACCAACCTCAGATGAACTGATAACACAACATAACGAAGAAATTTTTCAGACTGTGTACACAGTGCTCTATATGTACAGTGACAAGAATAATGAACAAGCTCTTGATCCCATGGTGCCGACACAGAGATGCCTTCCCCCGTTCAAGGGCCCTCGATACAGCCCGCGAGGTCAGTATGATCTGCGCCATGCGCGGTGTAATAGTCTCGTGAGTCGTCCATGTTGAATGATGGAAAAGCGCCAAACCCTTTCGGGTTCAATTGATTATTGATCTTCAATCGCCGCATATATAGTGGCTCATGGCTGTCACATTTCACCTTACAACAGTCCACGTGGAATATAAGCCATTGCTGCCGGCAAAAGATTGCCTGATAAGATCAAGAAGAAACAAAAGCAGCGCTGCGAAGTTGTTTATGCCGCGCAGCATTGTTGGTCCTTATAACAAATATCCAGATCTCCGCCAGATCTCGCTTACCCCTAACCTTCCCACTGTGCATCCTTTATGCATCTTATAAACATGCAGTCCAGTTACATCGGACATAATAGTGATTGATCTCAGCACCCTCATCGTTCTTTGTATAGTAGAACCCCCGCTTGGCTGCATCTACTCACAAGGGAACATGAACTCATCACGAACGTTTACAAACACTTTAGTTAGCTGATGCCTGCTATCTTACCTCCTTGTCTATGATTAGCGAGCCTGGGATTCGGCATTCGCTACAGCGGTGATGTCTCGTACCCGCGACACATGGCTCTCGCTCTGAGATGGCGTACTCCCAGGATAAGCGAGAGGATATGGGTAATCCATGTACATCCCACTGTCCCTCGAAAGTCAGTTACATCGACACGCGAGTGCCCTTTGATGTTATTGCGCGACTAAACAATGAGTTGCCGGCGAGAAGTGCAGATGGATGAGGCTGTTTCGAGGGGTCCCGTGGATATGTTTTATTTGCTTGCTGAATGTTGTTCGGAGGTCTCGGTGCCTCATTCAGGACGATGTCTTCCCAGCGGAAACAACACTTTATCTTTTAGCCTAGGAACGTCCACTGTGATCGAGATCCATCCCTGGCTGGCGGAGGCAAAGATAGTTCACTGCGAACAAGGTGCGAGCTTGCGCAGGGATCCGTGTTTGAGGCTTGTTGCAATGAATATCCTTTACTCTCTTGACTTTGGAAGTAGCAGCAGTCCCGGTTAAAACGGGGACGTTGCAATCAGGCGCGCTAGCTGCGCAGGAGCGATGGTACCGGCAGTCAGACACTCGCGAGCGCTGAAGCAGAATTCAAGGACCGTTGCGGCGCCATTTGCCATCAAATGTGTCAACAACGTGCATCAACGACGTCTTAAGGCAAGTCTCTAGCGAAAGTGTCTGCTCGGCCAGCAATGCTGCATGCATTGCACCTGTTGCGCAATTGATGTTCGACGAGTGCCGCACATTGTGGTGAGCGCAGTACACAGAGAAACACAAACGTGGTTATCAAGAGTGTCCAGAAGCGTTTTAGAAAATTTCCCATTTGGACGAAAACGTGTTTAGATTGCCTATATCCACTCTCCACGCGTTTCTGTCGAAGAAATATCACGATGCCTGGGCGTCAAAAGACATTTTGACGGCGACCATGCATGGTATTGTAGCTTAGAGAAAGGCTTGCAAGGATTGCAATGAACACGTCGTCGCAATCCTATTCCAATACGGCAACAGGTTTGATTCATTTTAGTTACTTAATTTTGACCATGGGCAGTGTGAAAAGCACGGAGTGCCTTTTAGGACCTCCTGCCTAGCCGCTCACGGATGCTCTTCCCTGATGAATACATTTCTCATGCCTATGAAGGCCGAGTAATTTTTTTGGAAAAGTGCCAAACCCTTTCGCGTTTTAATTGTCTGAGATCCTATGTTGTCCGTTGTATAGGGTGCTCTTGAGTGGCTCGCACGCACCCTCAACATATTCTTTCGAAAGCCGCATGAAGCTCACGCGGCCACGGGATCCGTCCTTCGAAATGCCAAGTGCGTAATGAGTCTCATACGGTGTGCCGTGGAATGTCTCTCTCAACGTTGTGTCGATCTCTAGGCATTCGCTCATGAGCGGCACGGAATGCAACGAAAGTAGCTTGATAGAAATATCACAGTTCTTGCTCAAGGCCCCTGTGGTTCTGGGTTTTGGCTGTGGTTGGACTTGCAAAAGCTCCTCCTTCTCCCGTCCGCAGTCCCCTTCCCGAACCGCGCTCACCTTGCATGGGACTGTAAGAAATTGCAGCATCAGATTGGCGAAGAGTGATACTGGCGCTTCGTCCGTACAGAGAAACATGTCAGTGAACGCTAAGAACCATCGATTGATATAATGCTTTTTTGGCGTCGTTTTTCAAGCATGCCTTTGATCAGTCAGAATGGGGGGCCACTTATCTGGACAATTTTTATATAAACATCAAAAAACCAATAAGAGCAAATACTGCAACGATCGTTTGTTTCGATGCATTGGCACCTAAAATGTGGTGGATGCTGCAAGACGATATCAAAATGTCAGTAAGCGTAGCTTGCGGTGTGAGCCCCTGGCCGGGGTCAACTTCAGCCTATAATACGCAGGGCCACGCAGTGACAGCGTATGGACCCATAACCTGTTCTAAGTGTTTCGAGAGAAAAGCATTAAAATGAAGAGCGACACAGAAATGTATACATTTCACCACCCAACAGGATGAGGGGTCATAGACATGCCAAATCAAAGTCACAAGCCTCAGGCATGGATGACCACAGTGCATGTGGTGGAAGCATCGCGTTACTCCAACTTCAGCCTATGAACACATTCTAAGCTCCAGTTCTCTTGCGCGGTACATGACTCCATCAAACAGGTGTATTGTGATGTACTTTCTGTTCGAAAAGCGCCAAACCCTCTCGGATTAAATTGTCTGAGATCTTACGTTGTCGGTTTTATAGTGTACTCATGAGTGCCCTCACAGGCACTCTCAACACTTTCAGGAATGTTCCTGCCATTGGTCTCTTGCCTGTTGTTGTAGCACATCACATGTGTGTTGCTGTTGGAAAATGCGAAACCCTTCACAGTTGATTGCCTGAGATCTTACTTTCTCAATTGCATAGTATACTCGAGTGACCTCACACGCACTCAACACATTGCGTACACACAAAGGGATGGTGCCGATAAAATGATTGCACTTACTCATTGACTTGCCCTGAACTTGACCTTGTCCTGGAAGCACTTAACTTCGGTTGCGCGTGGCTTCAGTAGTACATCCAGGCGATGCTTAATCCCAAGCTGATAAGATTGCATTTCTAAACCTCAAGTCTCCCTCATTCCTTAACTCCATACTTCTACAAAAGGGGCCGTCATATTTTTCTCTCGCGTATTGCAAAAGCTCAGTGTCAGTTGGGCTGCATCATTGTGGTACTAGGACAAGTATTTCAATTTTGGCAGCTTATCGAGAACAGAAAAGCCAACAAAAAAATGATCAGTTTGGAAGTATAGCGACTGTCTAACGCGAATCTGATGTGTCTACCTTCTGCCTGATGGCCCATTCTTAATGACGGAGTCCGAACTCCGGCAGAGCTCTGCCGAACTCTGCCAAGTCTCCTCCTCGAGTGATGAAGACAATAGTCCCACAGAATGAGTTTGCATCGGTAACGTCAATCGGGGAAGTGCTCGCATAGATCAAACAAAGTCTAAGTCAAACACAGAAAAGTTACTCATTTATTCTTCTCTATCTCGTTACAGCACATTATTATACCGTTATTCAAATCACGGCTCCAGCAAGCGTACGTGATGCAAAGTGCTGATTAACAAATGCATAGAACATCACTACATTATAAACAACCAATTGAAAGCAAATGCTCACTAGCAAAGCATGAGCTCTTAAGACAGATTTGAGCAGCAAGGAAGGATTCTTCTTCTTGCCTCTCTGCTTTTTCATACCGTGGGGCTTCCTGTTTCGGGCGAGCCTTAATTGGACTCCTGCAAACACGGTGATCTCAACAGCAAGTCGTGCTTCCATGCCACAAATGCAGGTCAGGTTCTGAAGCGCACAGCTTCGCCGTCACCGCCGGTGCGCCCGTTTCCGTTTCCGTTGCCGATCACCTTGGTGACTGACGCGCATTGCGAATTCAGTCTCACTTTGCTGCTAGTGAACGCGTCCACAAACGCGTCGGCGCTGTCGTTGCCGCAGTCTCCTTCCGCGATCGCATCGGAGATGCTTGCTGCGGTCAAGTATGCCAC
>JAULKQ010012545.1:0-11846 GCA_032356285.1 Smithsoniella earleae | reverse complement strand
GCCGGAGAGGCCTTCTCGCGCGACAAGTATGGCGACTACGCCTGGCTGCGTGAGAACGCGCCGGTGTGCGATGCGCGGATCTCGATCCTCCGGCTGACGGTGTTCTCGCGGTACGACGACTGCGTTTGGTTGCTGAAGGAGCCCCGCTTCGTCCGGAACCGAACGAAGGCTACGGGCGGCGCGCGGTTCCCGTTCCCGATGCCGAAGTCGATCGCGCTCGTCGCCGAGAGCATGATCACCTCGGACGACCCCGAACACCGACGACTGCGCGACCTGGTGAACCAGGCGTTCAAGCCGGCGGCGATCGCAGCGCTCGAAGACTCCATCGACTCCCTCACCCATCAGCTCCTCGACGCCGCCGAGAAGCAGGGCGAGATCGATCTGATGGAGGCCTACGCTCTACCCGTGCCGACGACGGTGATTCAGAGGATGCTCGGAGTCCCGGAGAAAGACATGCCCCGCTTTCGGGACACGATGAAGCACGTGACCGACGGCTTCACGGGCTGGCGGGTCCTCCGAACGCTCTTCTGGGACATGCCGGGCACCGTCCGCTTCATGCGCGAGATGGTGAACCTGAAGCGCGCCGACCCTCAGGACGACATGCTGACGGAGCTGATTCACGCCGAAGAGGAAGGCGACCGCCTCACCGAAGACGAACTCGTCGCGATGTGCTTCCTGCTCATCATCGCGGGCTACGAGACGACGTCTCACTTGATCAACAACGCGGTGCTCACGTTTCTTCAACATCGGGATCAGCTCGAGCGTCTTCGCGCGGACCCGAGCCTGATGCCTTCGGCCGTCGAGGAGGTCCAACGATTCCGCGGGCCGATCCATGGCACGAAGCCCGGGTACGCAACAGAGGACATCACCGTGCGCGGGGTGACGATCAAGCGGGGCACCGGCGTGATGCCCCTTCTCGGCTCGGCCAACCACGACCCCGAAGCCTTCGACGATCCCGAGATCTTCGACATCGCCCGCGACCCGAACCACCATCTCGGATTCGGCCACGGGGTTCACTTCTGCCTCGGCGCCCAACTCGCGCGCCTCGAGACTCGTGTCGCTCTGCGCAATCTCTTCGACCGCTACCCGAACCTCCGGCTCGCGGTCCCCGAAAGCCAGTTGAAGCTCCACCGTCTGCCCGGCTGGCACCGCTATCAGAGCCTCCCGATCACGCTCGCCTGACGCTGGCTGCGTCGTTCGGTGCGGGCCTGGACCTCTCTCCGCGTTGCGCTAAGGAACGGCTCATGCCTCCGGTCACTTCTTCCGACGGCCCGGTCGCCGTTACGGGCGCTTCCGGCTACATCGGGTCGCACGTCGTCTTGAATCTTCTGAAGCGGGGATACGAGGTACGAGCGTGCATCACCGACCCGAGCAATCCGGAGAAGAGTGCTCATCTCACGGCGATGGGCGACGGCGGGCATCCGGGACGGCTCCGTCTCCACCGAGCCAATCTCCTCGAAGAGGGGAGCTACGATGCGGCGTTCGACGGCTGCTCCGCGATTTTCCACGTGGGGACGGCCATGGCCTACGGCGGCGCGAACGATCCGCAGCAGGTCTACGATGGCGCCGTCGCGGGCACCCGGAACGTCATGCGGTCGGTCCAGAAGGCGGGGACCGTTCGGCGGTTCGTGTACACGAGTTCGTTCGCGGCCATCATGAACCCGCGGCCACCCGGCTACGTCTATACCGAGAAGGACTGGGCGTCGGACAACCGCGAGAACGACCCCAACTGGAATCTCGAGAACCTGAACGAAAAGGGCCAGACGAGCTACGCGATGGCAAAGGTCGAAACGGAGCGCATCGTGTACCGAATCGCCGAGCAGGACGGGCGCTTCGAAGCGGTGTCGATCAACCCGATCGTCGTACTCGGTCCGCTTCTCGCAAAAGCGCACGACCTGGTATTCTCGTGGCAGTGGTTTCTCGGTCGGATGCTCGAGGGCAAGCCCTGCGGCAACGGATGGCAACATCTCTGGAACATCGTCGACGTGCGCGACGTGGCGGAAGCACACGTCCTCGCGATCGAGAGCGACGCGCCTGAGAACGGCGATCGCTATCAGTTATCGGCGACGGACGAGTCCGGCGAAATCGACTGCAAGCAGCTCCAGGCACATCTCCAGAAGCTCTTCCCCGACATCGACGTCGGTGGCGCGCCAGATGGCTTCGACGAGATCATCGAGAAGTACGGCAGAGTGTACGACGCGCCGCGCGCCCACTGCGACAAAGCACGACGCGACCTCGGGCTCGAAACGCACTCCGTCGAAGACACGCTGCGCGCGACCGGCCAGACGCTGATCGACCTCGGCTTCATCGAACCGAAGCGCAAACGAGCTTGACGAGCGAGGGGGAGCGCCGAAGCGCTCCCCCTGCCCGACGGAGGTCAACGGCAGATCACCTTCGATCCGTCGCCCAGCACGAGACACGCATCCGTCTCGCTTCCACCAAACGTCGTCTGCACGCAGTCATCGGTCGCCGCAGACGCGGCGTCCAAAGTGAGCTGCAGCGACAGCGGCAGATCGTCCGGGGAAACATCGAACGATGCCTTGCGCGCGATCAGCTTCACGCCGAGCCGCTCCCCCTTGGATTTGAGAACGACCTTCGTGATGCCGTCCCGACCCGCCGCGCTCTTGTAGGTCGTTTGTCGCGTACCGCGATGCTTCCAACCTTCACGCGCATCGCTCGCGTAGTCGCCGGCCGGGAGGACCGAGTCCATCAGGACCCGCCCGTGAACCGAGCGCACCAAGACCCGAAGCCCATTCGCGGCCGGATCCGACACGGCTCTGCCCTTCGGCAACGACGCCTCGCCCGCAAGCGTCATCACCCGGCTCCCCATCGGCTTGTCGAGCCCGCGGAGAACGAGCTTCGCCTTCTGCAGCCGCATCGGAGCCACACAGCCCGGTGCCGGGAGAGGCGGCGTTCCGTGGAGTGCGCCGAGCCTCATCTCGGTGCCCATCTTGCCCTCCACCAGCCGGAGATCGGTGGCCGTCACCCGACCATCCCCCGAGAGATCCGCCGAGCGACACCACTGGGCCATCGCCGCCTGCGCGGGATTCGGCAGGTACGTCTCGACGTCGACGCCCTCGGTGCCGCACATCGACGGAACCTTCTCGGACAAATCCACCCCGAGACAGCTCTTCGCGTGACGGACGTCGTCATCGGAGACCTTGCCATCGTTCGTGACATCCGGATCACAACGATCGCCGTAGCCATCTCGGTCCGCGTCTCGTTGCGACGCGTTTGCGTTCTGGGGGCAGTTGTCGACGAGATCCTCGACTCCGTCCCGGTCGCCATCGGGCAACGCGGCATTCGAATCGAGACCCATCGTATGCGTGGTGTCGAAGTACAGGCTCTCGGCGCGCGTCTCCGGATCCACGACCGAGGACATTCGCACGTACTGGCCGGCTCCCAGGTCGCGCAAGAGAAGATTCGATGCATCGAACTCACCGACGACGCGTAGGCGCCGTTCCTTGCCGGCCTTGTCGCGTCTCCAGAGCTCGACTCGAATCCGCTCCTCCGGCCCCGCCGAGGCGGCCGCCGCCGTGCCCGCGAACAGGACGGGCCCGACGCTATCCGGACTCGGCGCCGCCAGCTGCGGGGCCACGCCCGCGAGCGCACCGATCGTCGCGAGACTCTGCGAGGCAGTGAGACCCTCGGCAGGAGCCGCGAACAGGGTCTGGTTCACGATCTCGACATGCTCGAAGATCAGTTCCGAGGTCGGATCGGGATTGATGAGACTATCGATCTTCATGAAGATCTCGTTGCAACCGCCGAACATGCAGATGTCCCACCACGTGGTCATCGGACAGTCGACCCACTGCGTGCACGCGAGGCTGTCGGTCCCGCCCGAGGACGGGATGAGCGGACATGGATCGGGGCCGACGCAACCGCCCGGAGGCACGCCCGGTGAGTTGCCGCTCAAGGTCTCATTGTCGTCGCACAGGCCGTCATTGTCGTCGTCGTAGTCGGCGCAGTTCGGCACACCGTCGCCGTCGGTGTCCACGCCACCGCCTTCGAACGCGTACGAGTACGGCGGCTTCGAACCGGTGCAGTACGGGCTGTAGATGAACTTGCCGTCTCGAGCGACGGGTGAATCCGGGTGCTGATCTTGCGGCCAGTAGCCGGGCTCGTCGTAGCAACCGTCGTTGTCGTCATCGATGTCGCACGCGTCGCCTTGCCCGTCTTCATCGAGATCATTCTGATCGGCGTTGGCATCCCCCGGACAGTTGTCACAACCGTCGGGAACACCGTCGTTGTCCATGTCGGAGTTCTGCGTGCAGAGGTTGCTCACGTACTTGCAACTGTCGTCGTCGTTGCAGATTCCGTCGCCGTCGGTATCTCCGCCCCGGTTCGCACAGACGTCCGGCAGAGTGTTGGCATCGCGATTCGGCCACTGCACGCGCGCATCGTGCATTCGCGCGACCTGGTGGCTGGAGTACGGCTCGAGCGTGTAGCCCCCGATCACGATCGGCCCGACACAGCCCGAGCCCCAATAGGACATCGAGTTGTGCGTGTGCGTCGCCGCCGGGGTCGTGGCGATGGTCTGGCCGTTGTCGTGCCGCAAGAACGTCGGCGTGCAGGCATCCGGATGCGGGCTGCCCGGGTCCGCGACGCCGACGTTGTTCATGATCGCGACCCATTCGTGGCCGTTCACGGGATCGCCGTTCACGTCTTCATCGTGCCCCGCGTTGCACACGCGGATGCACATCGCCGGCCCGGCGCAGTCGGAGTTCATGCTGCACCGATCGGCGCTCGTATCGCCACCGCAGTAGCGCGGGCAGTTCTCCCGCGACTTCGCATCGCCCGGTGTGTCGTTGACGTTCACGACCTGGTCCGACCCGATGCCGACGTCCCCGTCGTGGTTGACCGGATTGTGTGTTGCTGGATCTTGGCCGGTGAAGGTGTGGCGAAGTGCGAAGTAGTGGCCGATCTCGTGTGCGAAGAGCGCGCCCGCACCTTGGATGCCACGCGCCATGTTGGCGTCGCCGATGATCCCGTATTCGGGCGAACCCCACGGAAAGCGCGAGCAGTTCCAGTCCCAGCCCTGCAGAAGCAGGTAGCTGATCTCATTGGGGTTGTTCCCGGCGACGTTGTTCCGCCAAGCGTTCGCGAGCGCATAGTCGTCGCTCGCGTCGTCGTTGCACGCCTCCCCGTTGTCCAGCTCGACGTACTGGTTCTTGTTCGCCGGCAAACCGGGGACCCCGCCAGCCGGAGCGTTCGGCTGGTTCGCCGCGATCGTCGGTCGGAACGAAATGCCGGCGGTCTCGTATTCGAGGTTCAACTCTTCGACGCTCTGGCAGACGAAGTTCTCGAAATTGGCGCGTGTGCCGTGACCGCAATCGTCGGTCATGCAATACGGCCGGAAGTGCAGATCGAACGTCGCGCTGTGCACGAGGTTCGGTAAAGCCGTTGCAACGAGCGCAACGGCAGCGAGTGCTGCTGATATCCTGTGTCTCATGGCTTCCTCCTTTGGCCCGGCCGCCATTGCGCAAGCCGCGAACCAAAGAGAAGCGCCCGGAATCACAGGGTCGGCGTCGACTCGGGTGGAAGATCCATCTGCAACCGCTCAGCGCAGTTGGCGCGCACTTCGGGACATGGACGTGCGACGCACGAGCCCCGGATCGCGTCCTCCACCAAAATACGGGTCAGGCCGCGAATCGACCCTCGAGATACTCGTTGATCGCCTTCGACTCGTAGAGCCAACGCCGCTCGCCGCCGTCGTCGATCCGCAGGCACGGGACCTTCGGCGAGCCTCCTTCACGGAGCAACTCCTCGCGCCAGTCTTGGGTGCGCTTGGTGTCTCGCGTCTCGATGGGCAGCGCCAGACGCCTCATCTGGCGGCGAACCTTCACACAGAAGGGGCAGGCGAGAAACTGGTAGAGCTTGAGGTTCTCCGCCTCGGCCTCGACGCGCTGCTGGGCGGCGGGCTCTCGCGAGACGGCTTCGGGCGGGAACACCTTGTCCCACAGGAGGATGATGGGGCCGAGAATCGCCCGGATGGTGCGCATGAGAACCTTCATGCGGGGAGTCCTTACCATCCGTCGAGGAACTGTGCCGCACCAATCGAGATCGCTACGAGACGGGCTCGCGAACCCGAGCGCACCGGCCCCCGAACGCCCGCTCGCCGAGCACTCGGATCCGGATTAGACCGCGCGAGCGGCGCGGCGACGCTTGCGCCACTGATTCAACCCGATCAGAGCCACGATCACGATCGTTCCCGGCAGCCAGTACTCGCCGACCAACATGCGGAGCGAGTCGATCGGCCCGCGGAGCCAATCTCCGAGCTCGAGGACGAGCACCAGTCGAAGGATCATCGCAACGCACGACAGCGACGTGAAGGTGACCACCTTCATCCCGGCGATGCCGGCGATGATCCCGAGCACGGGACTGGCCAGCAAGACGACCGCGGTCGCCGGCGCCTTGTTGAAAAGGTTCTCGCACCAGCGGACGAATCCGACGGCTCGCGGCGCGCGCGACTGCATCCAACGGATTCCCGCCGGCCCGAGCGCTCGGCCGAGATAGTAGCTGGTGACGAACAGCGCCACCGACCGCACGGTGCCCACGAGAAGGAACGACAACGGATCAACCGCGGGCGCGACGAGAAGCAAGTGTCGCGACAGCGGACTCAGCGCGACCAGCGTCAGGGGATAGTTGTTCGCGAGGTACAGCGACGCGGCGGTGCCGATCAACGACGCCACGCTGAAAACGGCGATGAGTGCGATGCACCAGCGCGCGATGCGGCGATTGCGAGAGCCGATGCGCCCGCGGGGCTCTGGTGAGATCCCGGCTGGAGTCGATGTCGCCGCCACGTCTCGATCGGCTGTACCTCAGGCCCGGAGCTGTTGCGAGTCGGCGTGACCGACGCAGAAGGGCCCGCGGATCCGAAGATCCGCGGGCCCCGCTCCTCCGCCACGATCGTCGATCGGTTACGGGCAGAGCGTCTTCACGACGTTCGGCGTGGTGATGCAGGTATCGACCCCGCCACCGCCGTTCATCTTCGCCGAGAAGTACGGCGTGCTGCCGGTCACCTGGAGCTCCAAGGTATCGTTCCCCGCGTGGCCCTGCGACTTCAGGTCGACTTCGCCACCGCTGTTGCTCAGGTTCACGACGCCGTTCGAGCTATCGACACCACCTCGGCCCTTGACGTGAACCGTGAGGTCGCCATCCGCCTCGCCACTGTAGGTCGGGGTCAGGATGTCGGCGCCCGAACCACCGTCCATGTTGAGGTTCATCGTCGCGTCACCCGCAATGCGGATGTTCGCGTAGCCACCCTGGTACTGATCGTAGGTGTTCCAGCTCCAGAGGTTGTCGTTCCCACCGTTCCCGAAGAGGTCGAACTTGACGTCCGCACCACCCGTGATGTCGCCCCACATGCTCGCCGAACAGGTGTCGTCGCCCGAGGCCATCTGGCACTTGAAGGTCAGCTTGCCGCCGTGCTTGCGCGCGAAGTGAGCGATCGTCTCATCGTCGCCACTGCCCGCGTTGACCTTCACGTCGAGCGAGCCCTGAACGATGGAGTTCGAGCCACCGCGAAAGTCGACGAAGCCCACATCATCGCCCGAGCCGAGCTTGAGGTCGATCTTCTTGGTGAACTTGTGCGACTCGCCCGAGACGAGCCCGACGAAGTACGTATCGTCGCCGCCCTTCAGGTTGATGTTGATCGTCGTGATCGTGTGGCTCGTGTACGAACCGATCAGGTTGTTGTCGGAGTAGACGAAAACCCGGTTCGCGTCGGTATCGTCGATCAGGACGTCGACGTCGTTCGCCTTGTTGTTGCCGGTCACCTTGAGCGTCGAACCGAACTTCTGCGCGACGACCGAGATCGGCAGCAGGGGCGGCGCCAGGGGCGGCGTCGCGATGTCCGGCGTGACCTTGTCGATCTCGGTCAGGACCGGCTCCCGCACCTTCTCGACCTTCGGCGTCGGCGAGAGCAGACCGCTCTTGAAGAGCTGCGCCGTCGGGGCCGCCTCGGCCACCGGGGCAAGGCCGACCACGGCGAGGGCCGCGGCGGCGGTGATGCTTCGGACGATCATGGCATTGTTCGTGGTCTTCATGGCTTCGTTCCTCCCAGTGAGGTGTTTGAGTGAGTTGATGGGAGGGTCCTTCCGCAGGACGCGTGCCAGGGATCGACGGGCGGACACCGATCGGAAAAAGCCCTCGTATCTTGGGCTTTTCTGCGAAACGCAGGAGCCCCGGCGACGCCCGGGTGGCAACTCGAATTGCAACCGGAAACCGGGGTTGGCGGCCCGTCGCAGGGGCCGCGCGAGGCGGGCTCAGCCCGCGCGGGCCGCGAGGACGGTCTTGGCCAGCTGCATGCCTTCGATGGCCCGCGGGAAGCCCCCGTACAGGACCATCGTGACCATGACCTCCAGGACCTCTTCCGGCGTCACCCCGTGGTTCAAGGCGCCACCGATGTGAACCTCGAGCTCGCGGGTCATGTGGAGTGCCGTCAAGGCCGCGATCACCACCAGACTTCGATCTCGGCGGGAGAGTTGAGGACGCGACCAGACCTCGCCAAAGGCGAAGTCGAGAACCAAGCTCCCCATCGCCTCCCCCAACTGCTCGATCGTCGCGTCGGCGATGCTCTCCGGGTCCGTGCCGTCCGGCAGGGCGAGGAGCGTCTTCAGGACGTCGAGACCATCCGCCCGCCGCGCTTCGTCGCCTTTCAACGCCATCGGCGTCGGCGGACTCGTACGCGCGTCGGCCCCGTCGATCTCGGCAAACACCCGACCCACCACTCCGGCCCCGCCCAGCGAGAAGGGCACGCCGATGTACGCGGAGAGCTGGACCATGATCTCGTCGATCTCGTCCCGCGTGAGACCGTGGTTGAGGCCGCCGGACACGTGGTAGCGAAGCTCGGACTCACGGCCGAGCGCCGTGAGGATCGAGATCACGACGAGGCTCCGGTCCCGTCGAGACAGCTGGGGCCGACTCCAGATCTCCCCCGTCCCGTTGCGCAGCGCGACGCTGCCGAGCGCACCGATCGAGTCGAAGAAGGCGGCGAACTGCTCCCCACCTTCTTTGGAACCGGTCAGCGTCGAGAGAACATCGATGCCGCGCTCACGGCGAATGTCGCGATCCGTCATGGCAGACGTCACCGGTCGGGTTCCATGTCGCCGTAGGGCGAGGTGGGGTTCCGGTTCGCCTCGATGTCCTGATACCGCACCGCCGCTCGAACGGCGGTCTCCGGGTGCGTGAAGACCCAGAAGCGGTCTTCCTTGATCGCGGATACGATGTGGTCGGCGACGTCGGCTGGTTGAATTCCACCGGCGGCGATTGCCTCACGAAGCATGCCCATCAGGGCGACGGCCTTCGGCCCTTCTTCGATGCCGTCGTCCCGGTTCCGCTCGGAATGGAAGATCTCCGTGCGCACCAGACTCGGACAGACCACGGAGACACCGACGGGTGTCTCTTCCAACTCGCGGTACAGGGACTCCGTGAGACCGACGACGGCGTGCTTGCTCGCGCAGTACACGCCGAGCGCGCTGTTCGTCGTGATTCCTGCCTCCGAAGCGAGGTTGACGATGTGCCCCTCGCCCGCTTCGACCAGCAGCGGCGCGAACGTCGTGACCCCGTAGGCCACACCGAGCACGTTCACGTCCATCACCCAACGCCAGTCCTCCGGAGTCGTCTCGAGCATGGGACCGCCCGGAGCGACGCCCGCGTTGTTGCACACCACGTGGACACCCCCGAAGCGCTCGAGCGTCCGATCCGCCAATGCCTGAATCTGCTCGGGCTTTCGGACGTCGGTGGGGACGGGCAACACCCGCTCGCCCGACGGATCGACCCGCGCCGCCGCGGCTTCGAGCGGCGCCGCCTCGATGTCGGCCATGACGACCCGCATCCCTTCTTCGAGGAATCGTTCCGCCAACGCGAGGCCGATTCCACTCGCAGCGCCGGTCACGACGGCGACCTTGTCCTTCAGTTCCTTCATGGGGCTTCCTGCCTCTCCGTGTCGTATGGATCGAGCGTGGGCTCGTGGGTCATGCTCCCGTCCGCCGGATCGTGGAAGACCACCATCCGCAAACACCGCAACTCCGCGGCGGCCACTGCGGTTCGGAGACGATTCGAAGCCATGGACACCCGGAACGTTGTCAAACCGGGGGGTCGGTGTCGACACGCTCCGAAGCGGCTATGATCCGGGGCATGGATCTCGAAAACCGAGTCGCCGTCATCACCGGAGCGAGCCGCGGCCTGGGCGCCGGCATCGCCGAAGCCGCATACGACCGCGGGATGTCGCTCGTCCTGTGCAGCCGGCAGCCGGCCGCATTGCCGGCGGGAGAACGCGTTCGGGTTCTGACGGGCGATGTCTCGGATCCCACGACCGCCGACGCGATCGTGACCGAAGCGACGAGCCACTTCGGTCGCGTCGATCTATGGATCAACAACGCGGGCCTCCTCGAGCCGGTCGGCCCACTGCGCGACGTCCCGGTCGCGGAACTGCAGACACACTTCGAGGTGAACGTCCTCGGCGTCGCTCTCGGGTGTCGTGCGTTCCTTCGTCACCTGCACGCAACCGACCGGCGCGGCGTCTTGCTGAACATCTCTTCCGGTGCCGCGCGCAAACCCTACTCCGGGTGGGCCGCCTACTGCGCCGGCAAGGCCGCGGTGGATCGCATGAGCGAAGTGATCGCCGTCGAGGAGGGAGACCGGGTGAAGGTGCACTCCGTCGCGCCGGGCGTGATCGACAGCGACATGCAGGCCCAGGTCCGCGGTCACTCACCGGATCTCTTCCCCGACGTCGAACGGTTCCGGAAGAGGCACGAGGACGGCGAACTCGTCCCCCCTCGAGTCGCCGGGGACGGTTTGATCGCACTGGCCTTCGATCAAGAGGCCGCCCGCTCCGACGTCTGCGTCGACCTGCGCGACTGATCCCCAGACTGTGCCAGCCCAGGCACACGACGGCACAGGGTGCGCCCTACGTGACACACTTCGATGACACAGCGGAAGGCCCTGCACGGGAAAACCCCTGGAGAATCCGGAGCGCCGAAGGTGGCACGCGGGATGCAATGACTTCCTGACGTCCCCCAAGACACCCCGGGCCCTGTCGGTTCCCCCCCTCCCACCGGCAGGGTCCACCCCTCCCTTCAAAACGGACCGCGCGTTCCCCCGCGCGGTCCGTTTTGCTTTGGGCCACCGACCGAGAGCGCTGCGCGTGGGGCGACCCTGCGCGACGACTCCCCGCCCGGAGCCGGATGGCCGGCGATCAAGCCGCGCTTCGCTCGTGACGTCGAGGTGAACCTACGTCGCGGACGGAGCTTGACAGAAGGTGAAAACATCCATATCGTTTAAAACGTTCAAATCGTTCAACAAAGGAGACCCACCATGGAAACCATTCTTCTGTCTGCACCCGCGGCATTCGACCTGCCTCTTGCCGAGGCCATCGGACTCGGAAAGCTGGCCCCCGTCTTGATCCCCATGCTGGCCCTCAGCGGGGCTTCCATCTTGCTGATGGCACGGGACGCGTTCTTCCCCCCGTTCGAGCCCCGGTCGACGCACTGAGACGGTCCATACAGACCGCGTGCGCCGCGCTGCTCGCTCTGCCCCGCGAGGGCTGGCGCGACGGCGGCCTGCGACGCGGTCGGCGCCGGAACCACGGTCGTTCCGGCGTTCAGGCGACACTCGATCGCGAGGCGCGGAGGTGCGAGTCGCCATTCGCGGCAGGAGCCAGATCCCACCGATCGACGGTGAGCTTCCCGAGGAAGCTCTCGTCGTGACTCACGAGGAGGAGTGCGCACGGGCACTCCGCCAGCGCCCCCTCGAGGCATTCGATGGAGGGCAAGTCCAAGTGGTTCGTGGGCTCGTCGAGCAGGAGCAGGCGCGGTTGACGCGCCATGCCCATCGCGAGGAGA
>JAULKQ010012544.1:0-41924 GCA_032356285.1 Smithsoniella earleae | reverse complement strand
ACGGAGCAGAAGAGATGGCCGCGCTCCCTTCGGGTGCTCGCCATGACAGCCTTTTTGTGCAATTTGTCATGCGCCCTCAAGCAGGTGTCCCCTTCACACGCGAATGACGAACAGTCTGGCATTCACCGTCGACAGCAAAAGCAGTAGCGGTGCGAAGCATTTACTTTCAGCTATGGGAGTCGGGTCAAATGATTGATGATCAAAGAAAGTTCATTTTTGTAGAGAATCCGAAAACCGCAACATACTCGATCAGGACCGCCCTCATGGGCAAAGAGAATAGCAATAATCCCTATGACTCACGCATAGCTACAATCAACCATGACATTCCTGAGATAATCGCGTCGAAGTATCCAAAGAAGTGGCGTACTTATACAACGTTTGTTGTCGTTCGAAATACCTGGGATCGAGCGCATTCCTTTTTCGCGTTCTACCGAAACATTGCACGTTCCGCAAGCTACCAATCCATGGACTTTGATGAATGGGTTGCTGCTGGGTGCCCACCTCCGGTTGAAGATCACTTCAGAGCGCCGATGCATGGCGAAGGCAGATTCGATGACGTGTTGTGCCAACTGCGTTACATCCGAGGAGTCGATGAGGTCATCGTGCTTCACAGCTTCAATCATCGAGATCGCTGTATCGAGCTGCAGGCGGGTATAGATCGTATATGTAGGCTTCTCAACATTACCGTCCAGCCACTTCCCATTGACAGAAATTATTATGGTCGCTCAGCCAAAGCCATCATCTGGAAACGCAAGACAATCGACCAACTAGGGGTCAACTATGAGGAAGAGATAAGGCGGTTCGGTTTTCAGGCACCTTTGGCCGCTGAGCCGCCCAAGTTTATATAGCTAGGGCAATCTCGGCTCAGGCAGCAAACACCACATATGCAAATCCCGAACTCACGTTTTGTACGGTCCACTGACTTCATAGACCAACCCTAAGCCGAGATCTTTTCGGCTATTCGCACGGAAGAAGCGCGAACGACTAGCTCAGGTTTGAGCACTGTCCGCACGGGAGCGGGTTGGTGGGCAATACGTTTGAGCAGTGTTGCAAACGCTTCTTGCGCAATGGCCCGAACGGGTTGTCGGATCGTAGTCAGAGGGACCGAGACATAGGCGGCCCGCTCAATGTCGTCGAAGCCGACGAGGCCCATATCCTCCGGGAGGTCGAGGCCTGCACCGAGTAAGGCTTCTTGCATCGCTAATGCTCCCACATCGTTGTACACAAAGAACGCATCTGGGCGGTTTGGGTCTTGGGCGATCTTATTACCAAATGCGAGGCCAGACCGCTGGCGTTGCCAGCCTGGGCCCACCAACTCGTTGTACACCAGCGCTGGATCATAGGGCAGGCCATACGTTTCGAGGGCACGTTGATAACCTTTTTGCCGCAAGGCGCTCAGGCGGTTGATACGCTCACCGCCCAGATAACCAATGCGTTGATAGCCCTGTTGGATCAGGTGCTCGGTCGCCAGAAAAGCACCATGTTCGTTGTCGGTGCCCACCATGTAGTAGATCCGTTCCTCCACATACGAAATGTGAACATAGGGCACGCCCGCTGCATGGAGGGCTTGAACGGCGGGGCTGGCTTGGTGACCGGGGGCCATTGAAGCAATGATGAGGCCATCAACGCCAATTTGCTGAAAGTGATCGAGTTGGGCCTCCTCCTTGTCGAGTCGTCCCGCTGACATAGAGAGGAGCATGTTATAGCCTGCCTTGTAGGCTTCGTCCTCTATAAACTGAACGACTTGCGAGAAGAAGGGAATATCAAGCTGCCGCAGCACGATCCCAATAGATTTGTGCTCCTGCAAATTAACAGGCTCTGTTGTGCGGGCCACAAACGTTCCTTTGCCCACGCGGGCATACAAAATCTCGGCGCGGATCAGTTCCGTCAGAGCTTGCTTGACCACGATGAGGCTGACCCCGTACGTCTCGGCAAGCGTCCGATGGGAGCCGAGGCGGTCCCCTATGTTGAGCTTGCCATCGGCAATTTTTTGCTTGATGTCGTCCACGATTTGCTGGTATAGCGGGACGGGCTTCGTAAAATCGATGCTCATAGCAGCGGATCGTTGGCATATCGTTACAGGACGCATTTTACGCCTGGGGTTGCACAAGATACGTGCTTTGAGTTATAATGTTCATACCTGGTATACCTAATATTCTTTTTATAACAGGCTTGTTACCCGTTTTGCCTCCCCATTCCACACCCGCTAACGAATTCCCCTTCGTTTATCGCCCTGGAAGCGCTTTGCACGTGACATGATGATCCCCAAACCAAACGCAAAGACACGGATCGAGACCGCGTATCGCCTCGGAGTTATTCTGCTTACGCTGGGTGTAGCCGTGCCCACCAGCGTCGTCTGGGCGCAGTCGACAGGTGTCATTACAGGGCAGGTCACCGATATACAGACAGGGGATGAACTGCCGGGGGCCGCCATCGAAGTGGTAGGCACCTCACTTGGTGCGGCTACCAACATCGAAGGACGCTATCGGGTGGCGGGCGTCCCGGCGGGCGAGCACACGCTACGCGTCTCCTTTATTGGATATTTGAGCCAGCAGGCTACGGTTACCGTTGTTGCCGGACAAACCGTTGAACTGAATTTCGAGTTGAGTTTCGGCGTGATTGAGGGAGCCGAAGTGGTGGTCACGGCTCAGGCGGTCGGGCAGGTCGCTGCTATCAACCAACAAATTTCGTCGAACACCATTGTGAACGTCGTGTCGCGGGAGCGTATCCAAGAATTGCCCGACCAGAATGCGGCTGAGTCGTTGGCACGCTTGCCTGGGATTGCTGTCCAGCGTGACGCAGGCGAAGGCTCCAAAGTGGTGGTGCGAGGCTTATCGCCGCGCTTCAATGCCATTACGGTCAACGGCGAGCGTATTCCCTCAACGGATGGCGAGGATCGCTCCGTGGATTTGAGTATGCTCTCGCCCGATCAGCTATCCGGTATTGAGGTGTTCAAGGCGCTCACGCCCGATAAGGATGCGGATGCGATTGGTGGTTCGGTCAACTTTGTCATTGGGCGGGCTGCAAACGAGCGCCGTGCGGATGTGCGCGTTCAGACGGGCTATGCCTCGCAACAAGATGTGGCGGGCTTGTATCGCGGAAGTGCCTTGTTTAGTGACCGCTTCTTCGATAGTCGCTTCGGCGTTGTCGCTTCGGCCAATATCCAGCGTGCTGACCGCAGCGCGGATGCCCTGGATGCAGATTATGAGATTACGCAGCTTCCGAGTGAGGAGGATCCCGACGGTACCTTCGACGTGGCCGATCTCAACTTGGGCCGCACGCTTGAAACACGGGACCGGTACGGGGCAGGTTTGACCCTTGACTTCGATGCGCTCGGTGGCTATTTGCTCTACAATGCGTCGTTTGGCCAAACGGAGCGCGATGAGATTCGGCGTCGGAAGCGCTATCGGTTGGCAGCAGGCCGTACGCAGTACGATATCCGCGACCGTCAGCGGACGACGCAACTCTTCACCAACTCGCTTTCGGGCAAACACGTGGCCCGTCGCTTTCAGTTCGATTGGCGGGGTTCCTACTCGCGCTCGTTGCAACGTTCACCATTTGGTACCACGCTCGTTTTTCGCGAACTGGCAGCGTTCACGCCCGATCTGGTTGAAGACGAAGGGCCGGAGCAGATCCCGCTAGGGGCCAAGAACAATTTGGATGCTACATTCCTCTCGCAGAGTAACTGGGAAAAAGGCCGTGTGCTCGAAGCGGATCTCACGTTTCAGGGCGACCTCCGGATACCCTTCCGATTTGGGCGGCAGGTGGCGGGCTTCTTCAAAGCGGGTGGCAAGGTGCGCGGCAAAGAGCGTGAGCGCGACAACACACGCTTTGAGTTAGGCGCATTTGTATCGCGGGACATTGGCGATGACAACCCCGACTTGTTCGAATTACACTCCAGCGGCGAGCCGCTCATCAGCAACTTCATTGACCCCTCGGACGACTATGATGACTTCTTCGGCGACACCTACGACTTTGGTCCGATCCTCGACGAAGACCGCACCTTTGGTTTCCCGCAACAGTTCCTCGATTATCATCGCATCGACATTGAAACAGAAGTCGATGATTATGATGGTCGCGAGACCGTGTCGGCGGGTTATGTGATGACGGAGATCAACCTGACGCCACGTGTGATGGTGTTGCCGGGCGTTCGGTACGAGCATACGCGGACACGCTACAGCACCTTCGTGCTGGGCGAGGGCGAGTTTGATGACGAAGGCCAATTTCTCGGTGAGATCGACCGCGTCTCCGCGAAGCGGACCTACGACGACTGGCTCCCGATGGTACATCTGCGCATCAAGCCCACGCGGTGGTTCGATGTTCGCTTGGCATACACCCAAACGCTGTCGCGCCCCGATTACTTCAACTTGGTGCCCTACGAGCGCATCGCCGACTTCGAGCGAACCGTGCAGCGCGGAAACCCCGACTTGCGCCACACCAAGGCGACCAACTACGACCTGTTTCTATCGTTTTACAGCAATCGCATCGGGCTTTTCTCGGTCGGCCTCTTCTACAAAGAACTCAGCGACATTGACTATCTCAAGACAGGTATTCGGCAGATTGACCGCGACTTGCCCTTCTTTGGCTACAACATTGATGAACCCGTCAATGTGGAGGAAGAATCGACGGTGCGCGGGTTTGAGGTGGATTGGCAGGCCAACCTGACGTGGCTCCCCAGTTTTCTGAGTGGCATCGTGTTCAACGCCAACTATACCTACATCGATAGTGAGACGCAAATTCCGCTGGTCCGCGTAGAGCGGACGCCAACGTTGCCGCCACGCACGGTTGTGATCGACACATTGCGCAGTGCTCGCATTCCTGGGCAGCCGACGCACACGGGCAACCTCTCCATCGGCTATGAGCGCGGTGGGTTTTCGGGGCGCGTATCGTTGGTCGTGCAAGACGATGTCACACGGTCATTTGGAAGCACCGTGCTGCTCGATGACTTCGATGAACTGACGGCTCGTTGGGACCTCTCGTTGAACCAACGACTCCGAAGCGGCTTGTCAGTCTTTTTCAACCTGAACAACTTTACAGCGCCCCCTGAAGAGGCCTTTCAAGGGGCAGGCTTTCCCACGCGCGAGGTGTACTACGGATGGACGGGCGACCTCGGCGTGCGGTATCGCATTCGCTAATGCATAGTGACATTCATGTTTTGAAGTCGATGAAGCGATCTCTTTGGACAGATCAAGGCGTTTTCCGAGACGCGATGCGTGCATCGTGTGAGGGAAACATCGCGGAGCTGCTCAAAAAGGGTCTTCAGTCGGTTCGAATAAATGAAGGTTGCTATGCCATCTTTCATCCCGATCAATCACCTCTTCCGTAATCTTTGAGGACAGCATCATGTTGAACCGTTACTATCCTTTGGCGTTGGCGCTGCTGCTCGTATGCGCTACACCCACCGCCCAGGCACAAAAGGTCGTTGAACCGAGTGCCGACCCTGCATTCTACTTGAACAATGTCATCGCTGGTGATACGACGGCGACGGGCGAACGCGCCGAGACGCATTACATCCTCCGGAGTGGCGGTATTTACCTAACAAACGGCGAGATTGAGAACGAAGGCTGGCCGCTGACCGTGGAAGCAGAAGCAGGTGCTACAGCACGACCGCAGATCGTTCCGGTTGTCGGTGATGGGGGGGATGCCGTACGCCCCTTTACGCCTCGCGGTGATCTCACGATCCGGGGTCTCTATATCACAGGCATGGATGACCTGGGCGCTGTGGTCAGCCGCATTATCCGCGTTCGTGCCGACAATGCCCGCGTTATTGTCGAGAATTGCCATCTTGACTATGCGGGGCAGTCGGCTATGCGGTTTGATAACGAGAACAACAAGCTCTACGTCCGCAACTCTATCTTCAGCAACCTAGGCCGCATGGATTCGCCCGACAACGGACGTACCTTCGACATGCGCGGTAATGGCGTTGACTCGGTGGTGGTGGAAAACAATACATTCTACAACGTCACATCGCGTCCCTATCGTTCGGGAGGAGGCTTCGTCAACGTTCTCCTCTGGAACCACAATACGATGGTTAATCTCGGTCAGCGTATCGGCTCGTGGGAAGAAGTGGGTGAGTTTGTCTTCACGAACAACACCGTCATCAACGGTGGCTTCTTAGGCACCACGCGCCCTGATGATGGCGACACACCAGGGGCCTTGATGGATGTTGATTCACTCGATGCAGGCGTGATGCAACGGGTGCTTATCAGTCACAACAACTTCTGGAACGACCCCACTATCGTCAATCAGTTGACCAGCCTCGACAACGACAACGATGGCACGACGGACTACGTCATGCGTCCCCTGTACTCGGGGCCTGCCCAAGCCTTCGTCGACGAATCCGGCACGGCGAGCACCAACATTTCGGAGGAGATCACCTTCACCAATTTCCTGGATGCTTCCTCGCCGCTGAATGCGATGCTGGCTGAACGGGACGGCAACGATGATACGGTCACCGATATGGAATCGCGCGACAATCCGTTTGTGGATGGAGCCATTCCAGCCTATGATTTCGCGTACGCAGAGACTACGGCTTCCTTCACGGCTTCGCAGCAAGAGCAGCCGCTTGGTGCGTTGACCTGGTTTGGTTTAGAGATCATCCCGCCGCCTCCGCCACCCCCTGCGCCGATCAATGTGACGGTGAACACAGCCGCCGCACTCGAAGCTTCATTGGCGATTGCTGGTCCTGGTAGCATGATTATGATCGGTGCCGAAGGCGATTATGTGCTTAGTGCACCTATCTCGAATGAGCATCACCTGATGCTAAAAGCGGCTCCGGGTCTCAGTACGCGACCTCGTCTCACGGCTGCGACAGAGATTGGCGATCCGATGATCCGTCCGCGTGCCGACATCATGATTGAAGGCTTGGAGTTGGATGGCGCGGGTCAGTTCGAGGAAGTAGTACGCGTCAAAGACGACGGTGATGGAGACATTGATGTGGTCATCCGCGATAGTGAAATCCATAGCTCTCGCGATGACGAAGACTTGGTGCGGTTAGATGTGGTGATGGGTAACCTGGTACTTGATGGCGTCATCATGCACAACGCCGGGCGTCGGATCTTGGCGTTCCGCTCCGATGCCGCGCCCGACACCGTATGGGTACGCAACTCGACCATCTACAACAGCCCTGACCGGATGCGCCTCGAAGCAGCGGCTAACGTTTTCATCTTCGATGGGGTGACCGTGACGGACATCGGCGGTAGCGATGCTTTGGATATGCAGGTGCCGTTCCCCGAAATCTTCATCCGCAACTCGCTGTTCTTCGACAACAGCGGCGAGATTGATATCGATGAAGGAAGCAGCAACGTCACCATCGAAAACACCAATGTCTTCCCACTGACGGATGCCTTTAGCTCAACCGCTGAGGCTGCCTTCAATGCAGGCACGGGTAACTTCAGCGAAGACCCGCGCTTCGAGGATGCTGCTAATGGCGACTTCAGTGTGAGCGTCGCTGCTACACAAACCGTTTCTGGCTCCTCCACGGGCGGTCAAGTGGGCGATCCACGATGGGGGACCTATGGCACCGTGTCAAACGAGCTAGGCGATGAACTGCCGACGCGACTGGCGCTGCACCAGAACTACCCCAACCCGTTCAATCCGTCGACGACGTTGCGTTTCGATCTCCCCGCTGCCGCCGATGTGACGGTGACGGTGTACGATGTGCTTGGTCGCCAAGTGCTGGCGCTGCCGACACAAGCGCTGACAGCAGGCTTTGCACGGACCATCGCGGTGGATGCCTCGGCGCTGTCGTCGGGCATGTACCTTTACCGTATCGAAGCTGCCTTGCAATCCGGCAAGACGTCAGTTACCGCAGGCACGATGACGTTGCTCAAATAAACGCGTGTAGTCAGGCAAAGGCCCGTGTTAGCGCTGATACTGCCGGGCCTTTGCTGGACTCCCATTGGCTCTTGGCCTCTTTGCTGAAGACACAGGATGAAACGTTGGATAGGGTGGTGGATGCTGGCTTGCACGGTGATGGTGTGGCCAGTGCAGGGACAGACGGTGGAGCCTATCGGGAGTCTCTACGAGCGCGAGCGCGTGAGTCTGAACGGCACGTGGGCCTATATCGTTGAGCCGCTTGGGCAAGCGGTGCGTTCGCGCAATATCCGGCGTGACTTCCCGGCAGACGAGAAGCACGTGGTGGGCGGTCCGCTGATTGAGTACGACTGGGATAGGTCGCCCACGATGACTATTCCGGGTGACTGGAACCACCAAGATCCGGCGCTATGGTTGTACGAAGGGGTTGTGTGGCATCGCAAACGTTTCACCGCTGAGGTACCCGAGGGGATGCGCGTCCTACTCTATTTTGAAGGCGCGTATTACTTCTCTCACGTGTTTCTGAACAACACCAAACTGGGTTACCATGAAGGCGGCTTCACCCCGTTTGCCTTCGATGTAACCGAGCATCTGAAAGCAGACGGGGAGAATAGTTTAGTCGTTGCCGTGGACAACAGCCGCCGCTCGGATGCCATCCCGTCGATGCGCTTCGATTGGTGGAACTATGGTGGCATCACGCGGCCGGTCTGGTTGGTCTTGGTACCAGAGACGCACATCTTCGATCATACCATCACCTACGACGGCACGACGATTACGGCTGAGGTGGAGGTGCGTGGCCCGGAGCAGGCTGATCAGCCTGTTACAATTGCTATTCCCGAGTTGAACCTAGAGGCAACGGTGTCTACAGGAGCCACAGGCATCGCTACGGCTACCTTCACGCCCGATGCGCTTATCCCATGGTCGCCCGAAACACCGAAGCGCTATGCCATTCGTATCGCGACGCCGACCGACGCTATTGGCGATCAGATCGGTTTTCGCACCATTGCTGTGCAGGGCATGGACATCGTGCTGAACGGTCAGTCGGTCTTTTTGCGTGGGATTTGCTTGCATGAAGAAGCCTTCGATGCACAAGGGCGTCGGGCTTCCTCGAAGGCCGATCTGTTGGCGCTGCTTGAATCGGCGAAGGGTCTGAACGCCAACTTTGTCCGGCTGGCGCACTATCCCCATGCTGAATGGATGACGCGCATGGCCGACAGCCTAGGTCTCATGGTGTGGAGTGAGATTCCAGTCTACTGGGAAGACATCCAGTACCAGAACCCGAAGACGCTGGCGCTAGCTCGTGCCATGATTGCCGCCAACTATGAACGTGACAAAAACCGCGCATCGATCATCGTGTGGAGTGTTGCTAACGAGACGCCCATCGACGAGCATCGGATGACCTTCCTGAAGACTCTTATCCACGATGTGCGTGCCCTCGATCCAACGCGTCTCGTGTCGGCAGCGCTCAAGAGTACCAGCATCGCAGCAGCGGAAGCCGATGGGGCGGGTGGCGCTACCGAGGGCATAACAGATCGGCGTATCCAGCGCGTCGATGATCCGCTGGGGGCGTATCTCGACATCTTGGCGGTCAACACCTACGTCGGTTGGTATGGAAGCTCGTACCCTGATGCCATCCAGAACGTCGTCTGGGAGACGCCCTACGAGAAGCCGATGCTCTTCAGTGAGTTTGGCGCGGGTGCGCTACGCGGCGAACGCGGCGACAAAATGCAGATGTGGACCGAGGACTTCCAAGCCTACCTCATCGATGAAACGATGAAAGTGGCTACCAACACGCCGTTCGTGCGCGGCACAGCTCCATGGGTACTCAAAGACTTTCGCTCCCCTCGCAGGTGGCATGGGCACTATCAGCAGTACTGGAATCGCAAAGGACTTGTCAATGAGATCGGCGAAAAGAAGCTGGCCTACGACTTGATGCGGGACTGGTACCAACGGCTTGAAGCCGAGTGGGCTAGCGGTACGCCCTCGCCCTAGTGGGCAACATGAAGAAGCATGGAAAGACCACACTAGAGTACGCCCAAAAGTCAACACTGAGACAAGATCCTCCCCTGGCTAGGAGAGAGGACGCAGACTCCTAACTTGATAACACTTGATGCACTCCTCACCTGGAGGTCACCCTATGCGCATCTTAGCAACACTTTTCGGGTTGGTTTTGGGGATTATGCCGCTCGCGGCGCAAGACATCCCCATTGCTGACACGTTCACGTACGAGGCCGCTCTTGCTCAAGAGGAAGCCGCTTGGGCGATGGTGCCTGCCATTCTTGCCCGCATCCAGCCACCGATCTTTCCAGATCGTGACTGCGTGGTGACGGACTACGGTGCTTCCGCAGACTCGACGAGCACCGATGACCGCCCGGGCATTCTTGCGGCCTTGAACGCCTGCGCGGAGCAGGGCGGGGGGCGTGTTGTATTGCCTGCGGGTGATTATCTCTCCAATGGTCCGATTCATTTTCAAAGCAACATCAACCTCCACCTCGAGAAAGGAGCCACCCTGCGCTTTGGCACCGATCCTGAGTTTTACACACCGCTCGTTCTGACGCGCTGGGAAGGCACGTTTGCCTACAACTACTCGCCGCTACTCTACGCCCATGAGCAGCAGAACATCGCCATCACAGGCGAAGGCACGATTGATGGGCAGACAGAAGGCACGTGGTCGCTCTGGAAGCGCAACAACGATGGCAAGAATCAGGAGACGGAAGGCAACAAACCTCGCCTGCGCCGCATGGGGGGCGAGGGCGTGCCTATTGAGCAGCGCATCTTCGGCAACGGTTTTCTCGACCTCAACGGCGATGGTGTCAACGAGGGCGATGGGCAGAACTATTATCTCCGGCCCAGCCTCGTCCAATTCATCCGTAGCCAGAATATTTTGCTGGAAGGCGTTACGCTCAAGAGCAGTCCCTTCTGGACGACCCACTTTGTGCTCTGCGAAAACGTGACCGTGCGCGGGACCACCATCCGGCACGGCACGACCAACGACGACGGCATCGACCCCGACGGCACGCGCTTCATGCTTATCGAGGACAACGACATCCACACCGATGATGATGCCATCGCCATCAAAGCGGGGCGCGACGCCGACGGGCGGGCATATCCGGGCACCGCGTACGTCGTCATTCGCAACAATCGATTGTTTTCAACGGTGGGTGGTGCGATGTCTATTGGCTCCGAAATGTCAGGCGGCGTCGAGTGGGTGTTCATTGAGAACAACGTCGCGCACGATGAACGCGGACGTGGTTTGTATATCAAGTCCAACTTGGATCGGGGTGGTTTTGTGCGCCACGTCTACGTCCGCGATTTGGATGTGCTAGCGGCTGTGCAAGGCTTCGAGATCACATCGGATTACAAGGGCCATCGCGGCGGTAACTTCCCCACAGATGTACACGACATTTTCCTGCGGGATGTCCGTATCTGGCATGCGAGCCGCGCAACGATGCGCCTCTTAGGCCAGCCTGCTGCTCCGGTCCGGCGTCTGTTTTTGCATGATGTGCAGTTCCGAGGAAGCGAGGCACCCCCCGAACTGCGTGTCGTCCAGGATGTGATAACGCGCGAGGTCTACATCAACGGGCATCCATGGCACGTGCCTCGCCCCGAGATAAGCGACACACACTAATGTGTCAGAGGGGAGAAGCCCACCCGTAGCCCGCGCAGAAATGCTGATGGCAGAGCATGACCACCTAGCAGAACAAGCCAAAACCGAAATCCCAAAACCTAAACCCCAATCAATCCATGACCACCCGACCTACGCTTGGTTGCTTGGCTCTTCTCTTGCTTGTTGCAACGACTGCGTGTGCCCAGGCTGATGATGCGCAAAAGGCGGCTATTGAGGCCGCGTTGCAAAGCGGCGGCACGTGGGCGGCTACCATCTTTTTGGATGAAAAAGGCATGGCTCGCGGCGATTACGATTTGCAAAGTGGCGTCTGGAATGAATACGAGCCAGCCTGGCACACGGGCCAGACGATTAACGGCCTCCTCGCGGCGTACGAGATCATAGGCGACGAATCCTTATTGGCAGCCGCACGCCGAGCCGGAGACTGGTGGGTCTCGCTGGAAATCACCGATCATCCTACCTTGGCGGGATACGTGGCAGCGGTGCATGGCGACAATGTGGGCGACCGCATCAACTTTACGACTATCGCCGATGGGACCCCTGGTCTTTTCCGTCTGTGGCGGCACACCAACGACGAGCGCTATGCTGCCGTCCCAACGCAAGCGGGACAGTGGGCGATTGATAATCTCTATCTGCCTGAGGAAGGGCTGATCTATGACCTCGTCGATGTCGAGACAGGAGAGATCTGGACAGACAAAAGCTCCTTCTTTGAGGGGGAACTGACGGTGCATCACGTAGCCCGTCCGAACAATGAGGGTTATCTCTACTACGACATGTACCAGTACACGAACGAGGAGCGCTACCGCGAGATGTTCATCGCGCTCTGTGAGAGCCTCGTGGAGAAGCAGAGCGAAAACGGCCTTTGGATGGACTATCACCCCAACCGCCCCAAAGGCGAGGGACCAAACGAGCACCCTAAAGGCTACGCGCACCCGCGTTTCAACATCTGGTACGCCGAGTCGCTGATGAAGGGCTACGACCTGACGGGCGACCGGCGCTACCTCGAAGCGGCCGTCCGTACAGCACGCGAAGTGCAACGCTGGCAGCGCGGCGATGGTCGCATCTATTACCGCAACTACATCGATGGGAGCTACAACGCGAGTTCGATTACAGGCTCGGCCGTGTCGTTTGCGGGCATTTTGTGGCTGATGCTTCAGCAAGAAGGCTACACCGAATTTGATGGCAACATTGAGCGGTCGGTGGATTGGGTGCTCAAAAACCAATTCGCTGCCGACCATGCCGACCCGAATCTGCGCAGTGCATTCTTCGAGATCCGTACGCGCTCGCGAGATGGCATTATCTGGCCGCGCATGCGAGGGATTGCTACGGCGTTCGGCCTTCGGTTTTTATCAGATTACTACAAGATCCATTACGGAGCGCCGTAAGCATACATGAGTCGATGGCTCAGACATAGCGCCCCATGGCTTGGTTTGTTTCTAAGCGTCTGGCCTGGCATGTCGCATGCCCAGTCGCTACCTGTGGTACCCGAACCACAGCAGGTAACGTATGGCGAAGGCTATGTGTCCTGGCCTGCCAGCATCGTGGTCACCTCCGATACAACGGAATGGGGCGTGACACTGACGCAGGTGCGGGCGTTGATCGAAACCGCTACGTCCGAAGAGGGCATCTGGCATCTGGGTTTGCCTGCTGAAGACGCTGCATTAGCGGTCGCTTTGCGCACGCGTGGCCTCTGGCCCGATGACCGGATCGGAGATGAAGGCTATGTCCTCGTCATTGATGACGATGGGGTGTGGTTAGGCGCAAACGCTCCTGCTGGTGTGTTCTATGGCGTGCAGACTGTCCGACAACTGGCGCGGGCCTATCCGGATGCGGCTCCCGCCCTGACTGTTGTGGACTGGCCTACGTTACGCTATCGGGGACTGATGGATGACATCAGCCGAGGTCCTATACCCACGTTGGCCTACATGAAAGAGCAGATCCAGCGCTTTGCTGAGATGAAGCTCAACGTGGCGACCTATTACACCGAGCACATCAGTATCACCGAGAAACATGGTGCGTTTGCTCCTGCCGATGGCGGTGTTTCGCTGGACGAATGGCGTGCGTTGGTCGCGTTTGCACGCGCACATCATCTGATGTTGGTAGGTAACTTTCAGTCCTTTGGGCACTTCGAAAACATCCTCGCGCACCCGGCCTACGAGCATCTCGGGGAAAGCAACCGACTCCTCTCGCCGGTGTTGCCTGAAAGTGAAGCTTTGCTTCGAGATCTCTACGGCGAACTCGTTCCTGCCTTCGAGGCACCCTTTTTCCATGTAAATAGCGATGAGACCTGGGACCTAGGGCGTGGGTACTCGAAGGGGCGCGTCGATAGCTTGGGCGTAGGCGTGGTGTATGCTGAGCACATCAAACGGATGCATGCCCTACTACAAGAACACGGGGTGCGGATGTGGATGTGGGCCGATGTGGTGTTGCAGCACCCTGAAATTTTGGAGCGTCTGCCCAAAGACATCGTGATGCTGACTTGGGACTACAGCCCCCAGGAGACCTTCGAGCCTTGGTTGGCTCCCTTGTTGGATGCAGGTTTTGAGGTGATCGTGTGCCCTGGTGTGCTCAACTCCAACCGCGTCATGCCGCCGCTGGCACCTGCGGTCGCTAACATTCGAGGGTTCGTAGCCGAGGGTGTCGAGCGCGATGTGCTCGGAATGCTCAACACGGTTTGGGATGATGGGGGGACGGCGTTGTTTGCCATGGATGGGTACGGTGTCGCTACGGCTGCCGATGCCGCTTGGCGCAATGGAGTGACTGGCACTTTTGACTTTCGTTTTAATCGAGGGGTTCATGGGGATGGGGCCGAACGCTTCGCTCTTGCGCTGCATACCCTGGATGCCATCGCCGCGTTTGAACCAACCGATGGGCACACCGAGCGTGCCCTTTGGCAGACGCTGATTCCGGCACGTGGCGCGCGCAGCACGTTGAGCACCATCGATTGGGAGCGTGTAGCTGCACATGCCGACTCGGCCTTGACGTTGCTCACATCGGTTGAAACGGTTTATCCCACGGAGCGCGAGGCAGCTCAGTTTATTGCAACGCTGTACGGCGCCATGGCAAGCAGTCGCTTTAAGCTGTTGGAGGCAGCTCAGGCGTATCGCCGCGCTGTGCTGCACCAGCGAGACGATCCGATGGCTGCCCGTGCCGATCTGCGCACCACACTTGCCACGATCACCGATCTTCGGCACCAATGGCACGGCATTGCTGATGCGTATCAGCAGCGCTGGTTTGCGGAGAATCGGAGCTATGCCCTAGATCGAGTCTTGGACCGTTTCGGGGAGCACATAGAGGCCTTTGGGGACGTTGAGCGGCGTGTCCGCCAAGCGCTACGTGACTTCGACATGGGGCAGTATCTTCCGCCGCCGACGGAGGTGCGGCTCGCCATTACCGAGAGCAGCGGGCGCTTCTTCCGAGAGTGGCTAGTGGCAGGGCCGTTTCCCAATCCCATCGGCAGTGATGGCATCCCGCCCGATTATCTAGGGGCTATGGGAGGCGAGGAGCATGCCCAGCCAGGGGTAGCGGTCGAGTTTGACTACGAGGGAACGACGTACCGTTGGCACCGTCTTGCATCGCCACTGCACGATGCTGTGGATCTGGTAGCGCATTATCCGCAGCATAGCCGCAAAGTCGCGCTCTACGCCTACGCCACCATAGACGCTCCAACAGCCCGCACGGTGCGTGCGCTTATGGGCAGCAACGATGGCCTTGAGGTCCGTCTCAACGGCGAACGCCTGTTCCAGAAGCACCTCAAGCGCAACGTGACCGTCGATGAGGATGAGGTGCTGTTGCCGCTGTTGGCAGGGCGTAATCATCTGCTGCTCAAGATCAGTCAAGGCGCTGGCGGGTGGGGATTTGCTTTTCGCTTGCCCGACGAAGTCGTCCGCAGCCGTAAAAACCGCTATCAAATCGTCCAGTGATGCGCAGAAATCACACATATCGCTGGATCATGGTGCTAGCTCTCGGGGCTAGCCTGGACGTCCTGCCTGCAGTCGGGCAGCACGTGCTCTATGTGGGAACCACGGGCAACGACGCCAACGATGGCACGCGCCAAGCACCCCTGGCAACCCTTGTCTCTGCTTTTGCACAGGCGCAAGCGGGTACGCAGATCCTTGTCCTTCCAGGTCGTTATGTAGGGGCCAACCGTTTGCGCATTAACAAAGGCGAACCCGAACGTCCCATCGTGATCCGAGGCATGAGTACGCATCCCGATTCGCTAGCGATTATCGATGGCGGTGGGCAGCCGGAGTTGGAGCAACTCAACATCTGCTTTTTACTAGCAGGCGTGCATTGGGTGACGATCCAAGACCTGCGCTTTGAGAATTGTTGGACGGATGCGATTAACATCGCCGGATCAAGCTATATCACGCTTGCCGGGAATACGTTCATCGGCTCGCGCCGGGCCATCCAGCCAACGGGCGGAACGCACCACGTGCTGGTTGAAAACAATACCTTTGAGCAAGACGAGCGGGTTTGGACCACCTGGGCATGGGATGACCTCCACCACGGCGAGCACGAGCGACTGGGCCACTTCAACGGGGCGCTTTTTCACCCATCGGGTAGTGAAGGCGGTCACGTCATGCGCGGCAACGTCATCAAAAACGTGTTTAACGGCTTTCGTACCCGCCCCGACCAGCTCGACCAGGATGCCAACATTGAAGTCTATGACAACACATTCATCAATGTGCGCGACAACGCGATTGAGCCAGAGGGCTACGTTTGGAACCATCATTACTACCGGAACCGCCTCTTCAACAGTCGCAAATCGTTTTCTATTCATGATGTCCGAGGCGGTGGCGCGGTATACATCTGGGGCAACATTCAGTGGCAAGAGGCCACGCCGACGCTTGGTCCTAACACGCAACATGGGAGTGCCCAGCGTATCTCCGGCCTCTGGAAGCTACGCAACAGTCCTTTGGCCGACACGGTCTGGATCTTCAACAACAGCTTCTACACCGAGGCAGACGTCTTTAAGGATCTGGAGCTGCCGTTTACCAACATCCAGCACATCAACAACGCCTATAGCTTCTTTGGAAGTGGGGAATGGGGGCTGAGGGACTGGGATGCGTCCTACCGTTTTAATCACGATTGTACCAACGAGACCCCGCCCAGTCTGCTCCAGGCTAACGGGCAAGCCGATCAGAGTGTGACGACCAGTACTCTGTTTGTGGATCCGTTGAACGGCAACCTGCGCTTGGTGTCCAGTAGCCCATGCCGCGATGCTGGGTATAGGCTACGTTTGCCGATGCTTGGATGGACGCAGACGTTTACCGGAGCCGCGCCTGACATCGGAAGCTTTGAAGATAGCACATGTGTAGAGGGACCTGCCTTCCGCTACCGTGAGCCACCTGGAGCCGACCGCTACGACGAGCGCCCTCGCATCGTGCGGCATCATGTAGATGGAACACACCTTTCGCTGTTCTTCTCTGCACCCCTGAATGCGGCTACCGTGAAAGTTGAGGCACTGAATCTCTTTCTAGATGCAACTCCCGTCGCCACAGCGTCCCTCTCGCTCAGTGATGGTGGCTATAGGCTCGACGCGACGGCTACACGTGATCTGAGTAGGGGAGGCCTGACGCTTGCCTTTGATCCGCTACCCATGGGTACCAACGACCAACCCGCTACCCATTGGGCATCAACGGTCCCCTTTGCCTGGGATGAGGCACCGCCTACAGCGCGCCCCACCGCTCAGGAGGCTATGCCCGAGATACCAGCACTGACCTCGCTTGCCATCTATCCAAACCCCGCCAACGCAAACGCGTCAGTGGCTTGGACGATGCCGACTTCGGGAACGGTCAGGCTCGACGTCTACGATCTGCTGGGGCGGCGTGTAGTTGCCGAAACCCGCTTTTATGGTGCAGGGGAGCACGTGTATCCACTCGGCACGCGCACCTTCGCTTCTGGTCTCCATTTCATTCGTCTACAGGCTGCGTCTCTTGTGATGACGCAGGCGTTTCTCATTGCTCGATAAGTTTATGCAGACAACGGCTACCTATCGCTTCGACCGTTTGTTGGTCCATGTTTTTCCTGATCGCCCAGCGATGGGAGAAGCTGCTGCTGTGCATGTTGCGTCAGCCCTCCGTGCGTATCTGCGTGAGGAGGAGCAGGTTCGCATGGTGTTTGCAGCAGCGCCTTCGCAGGACGATTTCTTCGCGGCGCTCGTGCAAGAAGATCTCGATTGGGCACGCGTCGTTGCGTTCCAGATGGACGAATACCTTGGCCTGCCACCCGCTCACCCGCAGCGGTTTAGCGCGTACTTGCAGCGCCATCTCTACGATCATGTGCCCGTAGGCACCGTGCATACCATGCAAACATGGAAGGACGACATACGGGCTGAAATCGAACGGTACACCGCACGTATCGCTGAAGCGCCACTCGACATCATCTGTATGGGGATTGGTGAAAATGGACATCTGGCCTTCAACGATCCACCCGTCGCCGATTTTCAAGATCCGGAGCTGCTCAAAGTCGTCACGCTGGAGGCTGCCTGCCGTCAACAGCAGGTGAACGACGGTTGTTTTGCCACGCTCACGGATGTGCCTGAACAGGCCATCACCCTTACGATTCCGGCACTGATGAGTGGACAAACACTGTCCATTGTGGTGCCGGGATATCAGAAAGCCAAGGCCGTGCAGGCTGCTTTGGAGGGGGGCGTCGAGCCAGCGTGCCCGGCTTCTATTCTGCGTATCCACCCCCAAGCGACGCTGTTTGTCGATCAACAGGCGTATCTACAGATGGGATCTACGACGGAGGTGCTCTAGGTGCAGGGGTGGAGCACACATAGCCTTGCGAGTTTTGCTGTGATGCTCTGCATCGCGGTGCCTGATGGTTTCGGTCAGGTGCTGGACGCTGAGGTGTTGCGTTTCGACATGGGAAGCACAGCGTATGTCGCTTCCCATCACATAGCCGTCCCGGCGTCCAGCGTCTACGATTCCGAACGAGGCTATGGCTGGTTGGGTGAGGGGCTGACAGATTATGATCGCCCAAATCTGCTGCGGAGCCGTGACGCTCGGGTACGTGATGGCGTACGGAGTAGCCGACTCGCCTTCCAAGCCAACGTGGCTGCTGGCGTCTGGCATGTGCTGTTCTGGATGGAAGCTGGGATGCAAGATTCTAGCACCGTCGTGTTCCGCGTCAATGGGCAGCGAGAAGACATAGCTTGGCAAACGTTCAATCCGCCTGCTGAACCCCGCCATGCGCCGCAACCGCTGTATCGAGCGCATCAGACGCAGGTTAGGGTAGCCGATCAGGGCCTGACGCTCGAATGGACGAACGGAGCAGATGATGTGGCGGTGATGGCAGTGGTCATCGTGGCTGCAGCAACACCCGCAACCGCCGCCGAGCGAGCGTTGATGACACAGCTTCAGCGTGCGGGTCAGTATCCGGTTACCACAGACCTTGCGCCGCTGCATCGCCGCATCGAAGCAGCCGTTTCGGCTGACCCCACGGATCCTTTTGCCACGTATTGGGATGAACAGCTCGCAACGCTGATACAGGCCGAACACTACCTCGAAGACATGCGGGGCTGGGAGTGGGCGAACGACTCAACTGGTCTTCCGATCTTCCAGCGCTACCATCAAGTGGTGATGTGGCTCGACGGTCTTGTGGCTGGTGTGGATCCTACCACCTTCCCCTTGCATGCACGGGCTATCTGGCAACGCGGGCGCATCTTGTATTGGCTCCATGAGGAACGGGGAGGGCCTAATGAACGGCGGGGTGCGCGGCGCGATTTAGCCACGCTCTATGCTCAGTATCCGGATGACCCGTTGCTCGCGATGTACTTAGGGGCCAACATCGACACACCGGATCCCTGCGATTATTTGCCAGCCGTGCCTGTTGCCCCCGCATGGGCCATCAGTCAGCGAGAGGTCATGTGTCGGTTGCGGCAGATTGCGCACTGGTGGGTCAACGAGCGCCAAGCGCCCAATGGCGAACTGGGCGGCAAAATTGGCGATGATGTGGAGATGTTGCGGTGGTGGGCACCGCTGGTGCTCGCGGGCGATACGACAACGTTGCGCGGGTGGCAACGGCTAGCCGAAGCGGTATGGAACAGCCCGCAACTGGAAGACGGATATCACCGTGCTCCCATTGATGTTGAACATGCTGCCGAACCTATCGCTGACACGGTTCCCCTTCTAGCACTCGTCAGCGATGAACCGCTCTACCTAGAGCGCCTGCGGTATTCCGTCGATCATTTCAAAGACACCTGGACGCTTCGGTTGCCCAATGGGCATCGGTATTTCCGCTCAGCGTGGTTTGGTGCAAACCGCATCGACGAGCGCCCGCCGCGCAACCGCGATCTGGAGATGAATACCCGTGCTACAAAAGCTGTCCGGTACTACGCCTCTTTGACACAAGATGCTGAGGTGATAGCGGCCTTACACGAGTGGGCACGGGCCTGGGCTGCTGCTGCCATGCGTACCGACAAAGGCAAACCCGCAGGCCTCATCCCAGCCTCCGTACGTGGTACCGATGAGGCGCTCAACGGCGATGAGCCGACATGGCATCAGGCGAACATGTTTTGGCGCTACTTTAATTGGCCGCAGGCCGATGGCAGCAAAATGCTCGACCAGTTGCTCTTCACCTACACGCTTACGGGCGACACGACGCTACTCACACCTTTTCATGCAACGCTGGACTTGGTGCGGGCGCATGCTACCACGACCACGAATGCCGCACCCGGATCTGCAGCATGGGCAGCCCAGGTGCTCCGGCGAAAGCGTGGATTTTGGAGCGTCATCGGGCAGTGGCGCTTGCTCACTGGGGACACCCGCTACGATGATCTCTTACTTGCGTACGGCACGCCCTATCTGCGGTATCGCTTGACGGGCGATGAAGGACACCTCGCCACCATCACGGGGGGCATCCTCAACAAAGTGCGCTACAATTGGCCGCTCGTCACCTCAGAGCCGTTTGTGACAGATCGGGTCTACATCACGCCCCGCATTCGGCGTGGGACCTCGCGGGGCGAGCTTCAGGCGATGTTTACAGGTGATGCTAATGGGGAAGGGGCATCGCCCTATCTGGCAGCCTCTTGGGAAAACACCTCTGACGGGTTTGCAGCGCTCATCACTGACACGGGCACGCAGCAGCTCGGCGTTGATGTGTTTCTTTTCGACGATGCCGAGACAACGGTTACGCTGCGTCTGTGGCAACTTGCATCCGGCACGTATGCGCTTCGCCTAACGGATAGGGCCGGAAGTGTTGTCTATGAATCCAATGTCTCGGTGGAGCAACGGGGACAACGGGTCGCGCTACCTCTTCCCGCACGTCGGTTGGTTCACCTGCACCTTACACCAGCCTTATGATGCACGTTCGTCTAACATATCCCCAGCTCCTGTATACGGTCATCCTCCTTGGCGTGACCTGGAGTGTATCACCTGTAACGGCGCAAGATCAACCCAATATGCTCGTGTTGGTCGCTGATGATGCCAACTGGAATGACTTTGGGGCCTATCGACATCCGACCGTACAAACCCCGCACTTGGATGCGTTAGCCGATGCCGGTTGGGTGGCTGAGCAGGCCTTTTTGACAACGCCACAATGCAGCCCTTCGCGAATCAGCATGTTGACGGGGCAGTATGCCCACACGGTACAGGCTGAAGATCTGCATGTCCCATTGGCACCGGAGCACCGCATCGTGCCTTCGTTTTTGCAGGAGGCGGGCTACATGACAGGGCATCTCTACAAGACCCATTACGGCCCACACGCTAATGCTCAATTCGATTGGTACAGCCGTGACCTGAGCGACTTTACAGCGTTTCTCGACCATGCTGGGGATGCGCCTTTCTTCTTGTGGGTGGGCTTTACCGATCCACATCGGCCCTACGGGGATGCACCTCAGCGGCATAGCCCCGATCAGGTGCGCTTGCCGCCGACCGTCCGCGATACACCGGAGACGCGCGCCGACTACGTGCAGTATTATGATGAGATCGCCCGCATGGACAGCGTCATCGGCAGCTATGTGGCGGAACTGGAGCAGCGTGGCTTGCGCGAAAACACGTACATCCTGTTCCTCAGCGATAACGGCGCACCAATGCCGCGCGCAAAGGGGACGCTCTACGATGCAGGTATCCAGACACCGCTCATTATCAGTGGACCAGCGATTCAAGCAGGTACCCGTTATCCGCATATCGTGAGTGTGATCGACCTCGCGCCGACCTTTCTCGACTGGGCAGGACGCACGCCAATCGAGCCAATGCTGGGCGAGCCGTTGGGGCCTCGTCTAGCAGATCCGACGTTATCCGGCCCGCAATATGTGTTCAGCGAGCGCAACTGGCACAACTGCGACGAACACATGCGCAGCGTCCGTACCGACCGCTACAAGCTGATTTGGAATAACTACATCCACCTGCCGCATGGGACGGCGGCTGACATCACAGGTAGCCCGACATGGCAGGCGCTCCGGCAAGGCCACGATGCGGGAATGATCACCGAGACGCAAGCGCTGCTCTTCCAGGTGCCTCGGCCACGCGTCGAACTCTACGATGTCCAAGCCGACCCGCACGAGGTGGCTAATCTCGCTGCCGATCCAGCATACCGCGATACGATCCAAACGATGATGCGGGTGCTCGAAACCTGGATGACGGAAACGGGCGATGTGCCGCCGCATCTCCGCCGCCGGGATGATAATACGGATCGGATCACAGGCGTCAAGTTCACGCGCACCAATCCTCCCCTGTACCATGAGAACTAATGGCCTAATGCTGTTTAGACGAAGCAGCCTTCTTCTTGTGATGTTCAGCGTCGTGCTGGTTGGCTCAGCGCAGAGCCAGTTGACGCCGCGTGATGTGGCTCAGCAGGTGGCGGATCGACTCGTAGCTGAGACGACGTTTACGCTAGCGGCTGAGCACGCAGAGGCGCGGCAAGGTGGGGTATACCCGATTGATTTTGCCGCTGCGCTCGGTCCAGCCGACGGAGGGGTCTTCATAGCGCGCTCGATACTAACCCTCCCCGAAACGGTGGAGCCGCTCCACCTGGCTGTCAGTCATGATCCGGGTGCGCTTGAGGTGGTCGTTAACGGGCAGGTCGTGCATCGTGGACGCGATACAACGCCTGCCACGTTCACCTTGATCGATTACGACTTGGTCCGCATGGAACGCAGCGTTGCGATGCCTGGCGCTGAGGGAGCGTATGAAGTCGTTATCCGGTTTCGGCCCGAAGGTTCGGCAGCGCGGCTCTACCTCAATCTGATCGACCCAGCGACGTTCATCACGGTCCGGTCGCCGCGTTTCCAGGCTCCACGTCTTTCCGATGAAGCGTTTGTCATTGCGGGGCCGTTGCCCGTCGATACACCCACGCCTGCGTTTGAGATGGGGCAGGCTATTCGCTGGACCATCCCTCCGCACCATCTGGTGAGCGCCATTGCTGAACCTCTGGCCTACTCGGATTGGCGCTACTTTACCGGGACCTTTTTGGATGGCCTTGCCGAAGTCCAAGCAACCTTCGAGGAGCTATCGTACCAAACCTACATGGATGCTCATCTCGACTTTTTCCTGAGCCACCGCGAGGCTGTCGCCGAGGAGCGCGCGGCGTATGGGTTAGTCGAAAGTGCCTTCGGTCATTATTTCCGCTACAACCTGCTGGATGACATCGGCATGCAGACGGTGCCGTTTCTGGAGCGGCTCAAAGCACAGTATCCCGATGACCTAATTCCTCCGTCGGCGCTGCGCAGCACCCCTGAAGGGGAACTGGTGACACGTGCCCTAGATCATATCATGAACGATGCCACGCGGCTCCCGGATGGCACGTTCGCTCGTCTCAATCCCGACTCGCTCACCATCTGGGCCGATGACCTGTTTATGGGCGGGGTATTGCTCATCAAGGCGGCAGCCTATCTGGATGGCGAGGCAAAGATGGCAGCGGGAGCCTCTGGCTACCTCAATGAAGCGATTCGCCAAACGTTGGCGATGGATCGTTACCTGTATGATCCGGCGACAGGCGTCTACTGGCATGGCTATTTCGCTCGCGACGGACAGCCCTCATCCAGCCGCTGGGGACGTGCTAATGGATGGACGATGATGGCGAAAACCGAATTGCTGCGCACGCTACCTAGCGCCCATCCGCAGTACGCTGCGGTGCTGACGGCTTTTCAGCGCCACGCGGAGGGTTTGTTGCGGCATCAGAGTGCCGACGGGCGCTGGCATCAAGTGCTCAATCAGCCCGAGACCTACCTTGAAACATCGGCTACCGCTATGTTTGTGCGGGCTTTTGCCGAGGGCATGGTTCAGGGCTGGCTGACCGACTCGGCCTTTGCCGAGGGGGCGATGCGTGGCTGGGCAGTCATGACCAAACACGTCCGTCCCGATGGCCGCGTTGAGGGCATCGTACGAGGCACCCCAATTTTCTTCTCCGACGAGGCTTACGACAACCATGCACCTCGGCTACATGATCCGCGCGGGCTAGGGGCTGTGCTCCATGCTGCTGCGGCCATGCACCGCTTGTTTGAGCAGCAAGCGACAAGAATAGAAACTGCATCTTTTGTACTCACCAACACGCTCGATACCGCCCGCCCTGAAGCCGCTGTTGTCCTGAACCGTGATGCTCTAGCCAACTGGCCCGAGATGCCCATCCGTGTGTTGCACGACGGGCAGGAAGTGCCATCGCAGCAGGATGATCTGGACGGCGATGGTCGTTGGGATGAACTCTTCTTTTTAGTCGATCTGGCTGCCCAGGAGCGGACCACTATCACAGTGGAAGCCACACCAGCGCCTGCCGCTTATATTCCTCGAACACAAGCCTATATGGCTGTCAAGCAGGGTGGGCGCTTTGTGAATGGCGTCTATGAAGGCGCACGTGAAGGCTATTACCCGTTTCGCCAGCTCGATATTCCGGTACAGCATCAGCAAGACAGCACGTGGCCTATGTTTGAGGGGCCGGTCTGGGAGTCCGATCTCGTGGGGTATCGCTACTACCTGGATGCCCGCAACCGCGTGGATGTCTTCGGGAAGCGGGTTCCCGAACCTGTGCTGCATGCTGTTACGGGGGATTACCACGCCATCAACGACTGGGGTACCGATGTGCTAAAAGTCGGATCGTCGTTGGGGCTAGGGACGCCTGCCGCACAGACCGCAGAAGGGTTGCAAACATTAGGGACGGCGAAGCATCGCGCTGTGGAAGTGGTCGCTAACGGGCCGCTGCGGTCCATCTTGCGGACAACCTATAGGGACTGGGAGGTCGAAGGCACGGCCCTCCATGTGGTGTCGGATCTGGTGATCCAAGCGGGACAGCGTTGGACCGAGCAGCGCCTCCGTATCACGAATGCGGCGGGGCAACCCATTAGCATACCCATAGCGACGGGCATTGTGAAGCATCCGGCGGCCCCCGCATTAACCACAGGGATACATGCAGATCACCGCTACGGGTTGACCTGGGGGGCGCAAACGGACAAAGACAACGGTTTGGGTATGGCTGTACTCCTGCCCGAGCGCTACACGCCGCTGCCGCTCCCCGATGATCTGAGTCATGCCTACACGCTCCAGCCCGACGATGGCATCCTCGTCTATCGGTACGCCGCAGCTTGGGCACTGGAGCGTGATCCTATCGCATCAGCTGAGGCGTTTGCGACGCATCTGCACGACGTTGCCGTCCGCTGGAACACCCCTGTTCAAATTACACGACCATGAGTGTTTCGAAGCCCCAACAACTCTACTGGACAGTATGCCTTGCCCATACGAATGCAAGGCTGCAAAACCACGTTCTCCCTCCTAGCCAGGAGGGAGACAGAGGGAGGTTGTTCGGCAACGTTCAAACAGGTTTTTTCGGCGATACTACGACCTCACCCTGGCCCTCTCCTGGCCAGGAGAGAGGATGCCGTCATGTATCGAAAGGACGGTTTTTGTCACCAGCAGAGGCTCCGTTTTTCTCACGCACTGATCTCCAAGCAAGACTTAGCAAACGATGATGCACTGGTTTGATCTGACAGGCCAAACAGCCCTCGTTACGGGAGCTAGCCGAGGCTTAGGGCGTGCGTTGGCACGCGCGCTTGCTGAGGCGGGAGCCGATGTCGTGTGTACCAGCACACGCCTCACAGGTACGGCTGACACCGTAGCTGCTATTGAAGCGCTGGGACGAAGCGCCTGGGCTTTTGCTGCCGATCTATCGGACCGAGACGCGGTGCAGCAGTTGGTTGCTGAGGTGTTTTCCACGGTGGGGGGCGTCGACATTCTCGTGAACAATGCGGGTACCATTCGGCGGCATCCCGCCGACGCATTTCCGCTGCCCGATTGGGATCATGTTATCGAGACCAACCTCAACGCTGTGTTTACGCTGTGCCAAGCGTTTGGCAAGCCGATGATTAAGCGGGGACAGGGCAAGATTATCAATGTGGCTTCGCTGCTGTCGTTTTCGGGTGGGATTACGGTGCCCGCCTACGCGGCAAGCAAACATGGCATTGCAGGATTGACCAAGGCACTGGCTAACGAGTGGGCTGGGCATGGCATTAACGTTAATGCCATTGCGCCAGGCTATTTCCGCACCGATAACACCCAAGCCCTCCAAGATAATCCCGAGCGAGAGGTCGCCATCCGAGCACGCATTCCCGCCGGACGTTGGGGCGAACCGGAAGACCTTGGCGGAGCGGTCGTCTTTCTGGCATCCGCAGCCAGCGCCTACGTCAACGGGCACATCCTCACCGTCGATGGTGGGTGGATGGCGCGCTAGCTGTCGGTCTCTACAAACAAAGAAACAAGCACGAAAATCGAAGAACAACGCCCATGGTTACACCAAAGACTATCGGTCCCGAGCGTACAGGGCCATCGAAACCACCCGCCGACCGCGCTTACGTGGGGCGCGCCGTTGTACCTGACCAAGACGACATTCGCACCGTCGAACTTTTCGATGGCACACCAGCCGTCAATCGCCGCGAGGCCATCATCACGGGCGATAACTCATCGTTTCGCTTCTTGCGCTTTGCGCGCATCCTCTTGGAGACGGGTAAAGCTAACTATCGTCCGATGACAGTCCAGGTGGGCGCTACCGAAGAGGCCTTATTCTACGTCAATCGAGGAGCTGCAGCCCTCCAGGTGGACGGACATACGTATGCGCTCAGCAAAGGCGATGTGTTGTACGTGGGGCTTGGCGAAGCGGTCGTCATCGCAACAGGTGGTCGGGCGGACATCAGCGAGTTTCGGGCCGTTGCCTGCCACACCAAGTACCCGGTCCAGTTGGTTCGCCACGCCGATATTGAGGGCACTGAACTCGCAGCCGACTTAGGCAATAAGCGCCCCATGTCAAAGCGAACCGTCTTCAAACTCGTCGATCAGAATGTGCAGGCGTGTCGGTTGCTATTTGGGGATACCTACATGGCGCAAGCCGGAGGTGTGGGTTCGTATCCGCCTCACTTTCATGGCCCCGATGGTCCCCATGGTTTGGGGGACAATGCCAAAGAAGAGATCTACCACTTCCGTTGCGAGAGCACCATTCCTGGCGATACGGGCTACGTCTTGCAGAACTGCGCTCGTCCTGGTGAAGCGGTAAACACCTACGTCCACATTTTTGATGAGCAAGCCATCAACGTGACGCCGAGCTATCACGATACGATTGCGCCGCCTGCCGTGGACTTCATGTTTACGTGGTGCCTTGGTGCCTTCACCGAGAACAACCGCGACTGGTTCGCCATCTACAATCGCCCGGGCTACGAGGAGGAGTGGTAGCCACCGCTTATGCCACCGACTCTGACCCGATACAGATAGCCACATAAACCGATCAGGTCCTATGAAATCCAAACCTTTCCTGCTCCTGATGTTGGGTGCTGTGCTCTTCGGTAGCAGCCCCCTGTATGCCCAATTCCAAGTCACGGCCCGCTACGATGGCAAGCAGCTGGGTCTTACGCCTGTCTGGACGCGCATTGCTGATATTTACGGCGAAGCTGGGTCGGTGGAGTCCGTCGAGTTTTCGCCGGACGGGCACCGACTCGTTTCGGGGACGAAGTTTGACAACACCGTCATTATGTGGCGTACCTCGGACGGTACCGAGCTGTGGCGGCAGACGGTCCCCCAAGAGATTGAGCGCGTCGCTTGGTCACCGGACGGGCAATTTGTGGCCTCATGCAGCGAAGACTTTTTCGTCCGCATTTTCGATGCCGCCGACGGACGCCTACTTCAAGAATTGGAGCATGATAACGGGATCGACGGATTGGCATGGTCCCACAATGGGAGATGGTTGGCTTCCGGCGAAGAGCAGGTCAAGCAAGCCGATGGGAGCACTCGCGGTTTGTTACGTCTGTTTGAGATGCCGGGCAGCACATTAGCTAAAACCGCCGACCTTGGCGCTACCATCAACACCATCGACTTTTCGAGCGATGACACCTACATCTTAGCCGCTGGGCAGGACGGCTTGCTCAAAGTGTGGCGCACCGAAGACATGAGCCTCGTCCTAGACGTCGATGAGGATATGAGTGTCACGGATGGCAATTCGCGGTTCCACTTTATCTCGGCCCGCTTCCACCCCGATGACGACAAAATCATTGTGGGTGACACGGAAGGCAACGTGCATGTGATGACGTTCCCGGGTGGTGAGGTGCTCCGACGCTTTGATCGAAGCGGACACAAAGTCGAAATCGTCGAATGGACACCGGATGGACAGTACATCGTGACGGCAGGCAACGACCCCTTCATCCGCTTTTTCCGCACCGCCGATGTGCTCTCCGATCAGCGCTTGTACACGGCCTTGCAAGTCCACGCAGGCGACCAAGCGGAATACCTGCACTTTAATCAACTCGGAAGCCTGATGGCATCGGCGCATCAGGATGGAGCCATTCGGCTGTGGATTGTGATGTCGGAAGATCCGACGGTGAACACACGTCGCCATGAAATGGTGAAAGCCCAACAGCGTGAAGCGGCTCGCACACGTGCTAATCAGCAGAACGATTCTAATCAGTAAACGCGATGATGAACCGCCGAACCTTTTTTCAAACAAGTGTGCTCGGTGTGGCTGGTGCGATGACTCTACCGGGGTGCGCCGCGCCGCAAGACGAGACCCTACAAGCCATCGCGCCTGCGCGTACCTATCGGCTGCGTCTCACCCACAGCGCACCTGTCATCATGGAGTCGGTGGAGTTGCTAGAAGTCGACAACCGCTACTTCATCCGCGTTCGCTCGACCGATGGGGCCGAAGGCATCGTGCAAGCCCACGCCCGCACGTTGCTCACCATGCCCATCTTCAAGGAGCAGGTGGTTCCGTACTTCATCGGCAAAGACGCGCGCATGCTGGAGGAGCTTATCGACAACTTTTACTATGCTGAGCGCCACTACAAACTCGCTGGAGTTGCGATTTGGTTGCCCTGTGGCGTTGTGGAACTGGCGATACTCGACATGCTCGGCAAGATCGAAGGCCAACCCGTTGGGGCCTTGTTTGGTGAGTTGACGAAAACACGGGTGGCCGTTTATGCCTCTCGCTTTGAGCGGGACCAGTCCGTCGAAGAATCGTTAGCACGCTTGGAGCGCGATTTAACGGCGTACGGCGCAGGTGTGAAAGCCGTTAAGCTCAAGATAGGCGGTCGCATGAGCCGCAACGCCGATGCGTTTCCTGGACGCACCGAAGCCTACATTCCAGCGGCCCGCAAGCTGTTGGGTGATGACTTCACCATCTACGTCGATGCCAATGGTTCCTACGATGCCCCCAAAGCCATCGAAGTCGGACATATGCTCGCCGACAACGGGGTCACGATGTATGAGGAGCCGTGCGTCTTCGAGGACTACGAAGGGACACGCCGCGTAACGGCTGCGCTGGACCTTGCGGTCTCGGGAGGTGAGCAGGACGCCAGTTGGTGGACGTGGGAGCGCATGGTTCGCGACCACATCGTCGATATCCTTCAGCCCGACTTTATGTACAACGGCGGCTTCATCCGGTGCCTACAGGTGGCAGCCCTAGCGGAAGCGGTTGGTCGCCTAATCACGCCGCACAGTCCGATTTGGGGACCTGCGAGCGCCATCAAAGCCCAGTTTGCAGCGCTCGTTCCCAACGCAGGCATTTACCAAGAGCACCGCGTCCGCCGCCCCGCAGGCGACTGGTACGTCCCCCAATTCACCATCGACGCGGACGGTACCATCGAGGTCCCCATGGGGCCTGGGTGGGGCATCACCTACGACGACGACTTGTTCGCGCAAGCCACGGTATTATGAGGCACCTTCTTTGCATAGTGCTTGTGTTTGTCTTCGGCTGCGCCTCACCACCACCTGAAGCGCCTGAACGACCCCATGTAGTGGTCATCTTGGTCGATGACATGGGCTATTCGGATTTGGGCAGCTACGGCGGCGAGATCCAGACGCCGCACGTGGATGCGTTGGCGCACCACGGGCTGCAGTTCACGCAGTTCTACAACACCGCCAAGTGCAGTCCAACGCGGGCGGCTTTGCTGACGGGGCACTACGCACACACCGCTGGCATGGGGGGCAACATCGCCTCCTTGCGCCGTCCTGAACCGCCACCGGGACCGTACCAGGGCTATCTGAGCACGCGAACGCCGACGCTCGCGGAGATCCTAAAAGCCGACGGATACAGCACCTACATGGTTGGCAAATGGCATGTCGGCGAGCGGCCTCAACACTGGCCGCTGCGGCGCGGCTTTGATCGCTACTTTGGGCTGATTAGCGGAGCCAGCAGCTACTACGAATTGATCGTCGATCAGCCACGCCAGCGGGTCATGGTGTACGACTCGACACGTTGGAATCCTCCCGCCGATGGTTTTTACATGACCGATGCTTTTGCCGATAGTGCTGTCGCCTTTGTCAATGCTCACGCAGAGCACCACGCCGCTGAGCCGTTATTCCTCTACCTCGCGTTCACGGCTCCCCACTGGCCATTGCACGCCCCTGCCGAAACGATTGCACAGTACGAAGGCCATTATTTGGACGGCTGGGAGGCGACACACCAAGCCAGGGTTGCTCGCATGCAAGCGCAGGGCTTGATGCCCGAAAACCTGTCAGGTAGCACACGGCCTGCAAGCGTGCCGGAGTGGGAGAATTTGAGTGCTGAAGACCGTGCCGTGTGGGCACGCCGCATGCAAATCCACGCAGCGATGGTGCAGCGCATGGACGAAGGCGTCGGGCGGCTCGTCGAAGCCCTACGCGCCCACGATGCGCTCGATAACACGCTGCTGTTTTTCTTGAGCGATAACGGAGCCAGCGCCGAAGACGTGACGGGACGCAATTTACATGATGCTTCTGTACCCAATGGGGCAAAAGGGTCCTACGATGCGTTTCGTGAGCCGTGGGCCTGGGTGAGTGTGGCACCGCTCAAGCGCTACAAACTCAACCTCGAAGAAGGGGGGATCCGCACGCCGCTCATCGTCCATTGGCCCGATGGTATCGCGGCTTCCGGCTCGCGTACGGAAACGCCCGGTCATCTCATCGACCTCGCGGCTACCATTTTAGATGCAACAGGGACAGCATACCCGCTCCAATCCGTAGCAGGCGAAGCCACTATGCCCTTGCCCGGTACATCCTTGCGTCCGCTGTTCACCGAGCCAACCACCACCTTCGACCGAACACTGTTTTGGGAATACAACCGCCATCGGGCGGTGCGGGCAGGCTCCATGAAGGCTCTCTACCGCAATGATACCCAAACGTGGGCGCTCTACGACCTCGCCGCCGACCCTACCGAATCCACTGACCTTGCAGCCCTTCAGCCGCAGCAACTGGATACACTTGTTGCCCGCTGGCAGACCTGGGCGTCGTCGGTGGGTGTTCGCCTTGACAACGACTAACCCCTGATCGATGATGAATCGGAAATCCTTTTTGAAAACAGCAACTCTTGGGGCGTTGGGGATCAGCGCTGCCCCTACGCTGGCCCAGCCTGTACCCGTGCCCTCTGCGCTTCCTCGCCGATCCGATGTGAAAATCACAGCGGTTAAAGCGTTTCGCTTTCGCTCGGCCATATATGTGAAGGTTGAGACAGATGCGGGCGTTTCTGGCTGGGGTGAGGCGGATGCGGCGAATCGACGCTTTGCGCACGAGTATTTGGACGTGCTAGTCGATGACATTCTCATCGGAGCAGATCCGTTTCAGTCTGAAGGGTTGTGGCATCGCCTCTTTCACAATGGCCTTGAAGCTGGAGAAGCTGGTCTCCACCCCGGCATGTTGGCAGGCGTCGATAATGCGCTCTGGGACCTGAAAGGTCGGCTTTTAGAGATGCCCGTTCACAAACTGCTCGGCGGAGCAGAGCGGGAAAAAATCCGCGTCTACGGCAGCTACGGGCGCTTTCGCGGCGGGCGGGCACGTACGCCACAGGAGATGGCGCAAGCCGCCGTCGATTTTGTGGAGCAAGGCTACAGCGCTGTCAAAGCGCGCATGCAGATCCGCCAACTCAACGTCGACCCCGACCCGGACGACACATTCGAGGTGGTCAAAGCCGTCCGCGAAGCTATCGGCGACGACATCATGCTGGTCATCGATTTCAACAACGGCTATACGGCGGCTAGAGCCATCATGATGGCGAAGAAGCTGTACGAGCATTTCAACATCGCCATCCTGGAAGAGCCGGTTAGCCAACTGGATTATCGCGCCCTCGCCCAGGTGGTGGATGCCTTGGACATCCCCGTGATGGCGGGCGAACACGAGTACAACAAGTTCATGATGCGCGACCTCATCTTGCAGGGCAACGTCGATTTGGTCAACGCCGATGTCATCAAGTGCGCGGGCATCACAGAATGCCGCAAGGTAGCCGCCATTGCCCAAGTGTTTGATAAGCCGATCATGGTCCACAACGCTCGCCCAACCCTAGCTACCGCTGCCAGCTTGCAGTTGGTCGCTTCGCTGCCCAATGCCGCACGCTATCAAGAATACGCAGGCGAGCGCCGCAGGCTTGGCCTCTCTGAACTCTTCCACAACTACTTCGAGGTTCAAGATGGATACATCACCGTTCCCCAAACGCCGGGCCTTGGCTTGGAGCCAAATGAGGAGGCGATGATTAGCCAAGCACTCGACATTGAAGAAGTGACGGGGTGACAGGGGGGCAGTGCGGCGTAGGATGGCCTCCGACACCTGTTCGGTAATGCTGACATGACCTGCTGCTTACCTCAGTCCTGCGTCTCTCTAATCGTCTCCCGCTCACCTCGTCGCCCGTTCTCCCGCTCACCCTATGTTCTAAACCCACCATGACCTGGATCGGAATTCATCTACTCGACTGGACCGTGCTTGCGGTGTATATCGCGGGCATTACGCTGCTGGGGTGGTATTCCAACCGAAAGGTGAAGTCGAGCGGCGACTATTTCATGGGCGGGCGGCGCTTCGGCAAGGTGCTGATGATTGCGCAAGCATTTGGAACGGGCACACGCACCGATCAAGCCGTTGCTGTGATGGGAGCCTCGGCCCAAGTAGGGCTTGCGGGGATTTGGTACCAGTGGCTGTTTCTGTTCTCAACGCCGTTTTTCTGGCTGATTGCGCCCCTCATGCGTCGGATGCGCTATATCACCATCGGCGACTTCTTTGAGAAGCGGTTTGGGCCGCAGATGGGCGCTACGTATGCCTTCGTTGGATTGGTCTTCTTCACCGTGCAAATCGGCATTATGCTGAAAGCCGCTGGCGTCACGATAGAGGCGCTGACGGATGGGGCCATCCTGACCGAGGTCGCGGTCATTGCCATGATGCTGTTCTTCTTGGTCTATGGGCTGCTTGGCGGGCTGGTTTCAGCAGTGACCACACAGTTTGTGCAAGGCATCTTCATCCTCATCCTGTCGTTTCTCCTCATCCCGTTTGCTCTCGTTGAGGCCAGTGGGATGGTCGGCATACGCGAGCTGCTGCCCGCCGACCGCGAGTGGTTTAGTCTCGTCGCCACGGAAGAAGTAACGGGCTTTTTCATCCTGATGTCGGTCATCAACGCACTCGTGGGTGTGGCGATTTATCCCCATCACATGGCGATCAACGGGGCGGGCAAAGACGAGATGAGTTGTCGTTCGGGGTGGACGTTTGGCAACTTCATCAAGCGTTTTGCTACCCTGGGCTGGGCGTTCACGGGCATCTTCGTCGCCGCGCTGTTTCCCGAGATCATCGGTGTCGATGTCGCCGAGCGCGAGCAGGCGTTTGGTGTAGCTGTCCGCAGCTTGTTGCCGATAGGGTTTGTTGGGATCATGATTGCCGCGATGGTAGCGGGTGTGGTGGCCTGCGCGAATGCCTACATGGTCAACGGCTCGGCGCTGTTCACACGCAACTTCTACCTCCGGTACCTGCGCCCCGAGGCGTCCGAGGACGAGTCGCTTAAAGTCGCTCGGTTTAGTGGTCTTGCGATTGTTGTGATTGGCGTTGGTTTCGCCCTGCTGCTGCCCTCGGTCATTGATGGCCTCATCCTCCTCTGGAAAATCATGGCCTTCCTCGGCATCGCCTTCTGGACGTCTATTGTATGGCGCAGGGCCAACCGCTACGGTGCGTGGACGTCCATGCTGGTGGCTGCTGCTTTAGCGTTCGGCACCGAGGCTCTCGGCTGGAGTTTCCCCGCCCAAGTGGCGCTCTACCTGCCCGTAGGTTTTGTCTGCATGATCGTGGTCAGTGCGCTGACCAAGCCCGAGCCAACGTCTGATCTGAACGCCTTCTACTCGCTCCTTCGCACACCTGTAGGCGAGGAGGGACGGCTCCGCGAAGCAGGCATTGAGATCATCCACGAAAGCGAACAGGCAGAAGGACAGGCTACGCCAGCCGCGACGGCTCCCGCAACGATTCCGTTGTTGGCTGACGATGTTGCTGCTAAAAACGGTCAAAGCCTCCTGCTGACCAACCTGCTTCAGATCCATAAGAACTTCAGTTTTCGGCGCTATCGCGTGGACCTTACGGGCTTCCTGGGCGCGTGGGCGGTTGTGCTGGGCATCATCGGTATCGCGTACCTGCTGGCTCAGGTCGGCAGCGGGTAGCCGCTACCTCATTTGTTTTAACGTCTTCATTGTATCCTCCCAACCTCATGCTGTATCCGCAACAGAATCGAAATCGTGTAGTGTGTGATGTGAGTGGCTTCTGGCGCTTCCGGCCCGACCCTGACGATCAGGGTAAGGACGAGCGATGGTATGAGGAGTCGTGGCCGCATGCTGAAACGCTGACCATCGCTGTGCCTGGCGCTTGGAATGAGCAACTCACAGAGCAAGGCTTGATGAATTACATCGGCGCGGCTTGGTATGCTACCGAGCTAACACTAGCCGAGCATGTGTCGCGGGGGCAACGGATCTGGCTCTATATAGGTGCTGCCGATCATCGGGCCGATGTGTGGCTCAACGGGACCTGGCTAGGTATGCACGAAGGTGGGTTTTTGCCCTTCGAAATCGAGCTTACCGATGCATGGCACGCGGATGCGCCTAACCATGTTGTGATCCGCGTCGACAGCACGCTGCGCATGGACACGCTCCCTCAGGTTGTGCATCCGAACGCCGATCCCTACAACGACGCATCCTATCGACGGCGGCATCTTTTCCCCGCCACACGCTTCGACTTTTTTCCCTACGGCGGCCTTACGCGTGCCGTGTATCTCTGCACGACTCCGGCGGCACGTCTCGAAACCATAACCGTGGATGCCCAACTCGATGGGCATGTCCGTCTCCACGTCGAATCGTCTGGTGGGGCACAGGTAAGTGTGACGATAGCCGATAGCCAAGGAACGGTCGTCGCAACCCGGGAGGATCTCACGTTAGAGAGCACGGGCGTGGATGTTGCGATGCGCGTTCAAGACGTGCGCCCTTGGTCACCCGCGTCTCCGCATTTATACACGGCTACCATCACGCTGTATGATGCCGATGGTCATCTCTTGGATACCTATGCCGAACGCTTCGGCATTCGCGAAATCCGGATTGAAGGCGGACAACTGCTGCTCAACGACGAGCCGCTCTACCTGACGGGTTTTGGCAAGCACGAAGACTTTCCGGTTGTAGGGCGCGGTGCTTTTCGGGCGGCCTATCTGCGCGATTTTGAACTCTTGCGGTGGAGCGGAGCCAACTCGTTTCGTACCAGCCACTATCCCTACGATGAAGAGTTGATCCGCTTGGCCGATGAGTTGGGCTTTCTCGTGATTGATGAAGTGCCTGCTGTGAGTTTGGGATTCGACAGTGCTGCGTTCGAAGACTTAGGCCCGCTGTTGGCTAACCACAAAAAAGCCTTGACCGAACTGATGGCGCGGGACCGTAACCATCCATCGGTAATTGCGTGGTCCACGGTAAATGAAGCCAACCTCTGGTCAGAAACACACTACAACAACGGCGCAAGCCGTCAGTATTTCCAAGAGGTCTATGCCCACACGCGTAGCTTAGATGCCTCACGTCCGGTCATCGCTATTACGTTCGCGGGGCATTCGGTAGACGATGTGGCCCTCGAAGCATGCGACGTGATCGGCCTCAACCGCTACTTCGGCTGGTACTCCGATCCGACCGATCTTGACAAAGCTGCCCAGGATCTCAGCCAGGAGCTAGAAGCCCATTACGCTCGATATGGCAAGCCCATCATCCTAACCGAATTTGGAGCCGACACGATGGAAGGGTTACATGCCACAACGGCCCAGCTTTTCACCGAAGAGTTTCAGGCGGCGTTCATCCAAACCTACTGCGATGTGGTTGATAGCAAACCGTTTTGTGCTGGCACGCATGTCTGGAACTTCGCCGACTTTCGCACGCCCCAGCATTTCCGGCGGGTCGTGCTCAATCGCAAAGGCGTCTTCAACCGGAACCGAGAGCCGAAACGTGCGGCCTTCATCTTGCGCGAGCATTGGACCGACCATCCGCGCGTTGCCGAACGCCACCGTCCCGCGCAGGCGCAACCCGGTGTTCTCATCCGTGACCGTAAACATCCTATTCCCACTGCTCCAGATGACGCCTTGCCAGATACGATACCCGGCAATGGCTATGCGCAGACCCGTTCCTGATCGTTGCGTTTAGACGTGACGTCGGCGCAAGGGCCGTTGATCAAGTTAAGCTCACGGGAACTGCTCGGGCGGACGCATCATAAGCAGGGGCGCCACTTCAGATGTATCACGACCCGTTGTCGTTTGATCTGTGAGATCGCCGTGAACGCATGGGGTTGCGTAACATCTGGTTCATTGGCGCAACCTCTAGATGCGACTGCTGTAGCCAACCTCGTTCATGTCAAAACGCGAAACTGAAACAAAGCGGCCTTCGGCTAAGCGTGCCTTCCTTGAATGGGGCGGGATGCTTGCCATTCTGGCCTTTTTATACCTCACGGGCTTGCACACGGAGGTGGTGGGGCGCTTACAACAGGTCTTGCTGGCTACAGGCGTCTTGCAACCTGATCTGGAGCAGGTAGAGAACCTCGGGCCTGCCGACTACAACCTATCGTTGACCACCTTGGATGGGGAGCGGACGTCGCTGGCGTCGTTTGAGGGCAAAACGATCTTTCTCAACTTCTGGGCGACGTGGTGTCCTCCCTGCATAGCAGAAATGCCGAACATCCAAAGCCTCTATGAGAAAGTCGGCGATCAGGAGCATATGGTGTTTGTCATGGTGTCCGTCGACGAGACCGTAGACGAGGCGCGTGCATTTGTCGAGGCGCGCTCATTCGATTTCCCCGTGTACATGCTTGCAGGCCGCGTACCGCAGGCCTATTACAGCACGACCGTACCCACGACGTTTGTCATTAGCCCCGATGGACGGATTGTGGCTCGGCACGAAGGCATGGCGAACTACGACACACGAGCGTTTCGCGCGTTTCTCGATGGATTGAACACGTAAGCCTAGCTAAGCGTGTGGCACTGTTTACAACACGTCAAACATGCAGAAAAGCCCGCCGAGATGGACTCGGGCGGGCTTTTTTTCCATACGCTCCTTCTAAACAAGCAAGGACTACAGCGTATCGCATCGTGCGGCTGAACTTCGGGTTCCACACTTCGCAAGCGAAGACTACTGTGGCACTACATCCGGTTTCGAACTACGTGGGCACTACCTATATCCCACTCGAAACGTTCACTGAAGCCGCACACTGCAGATGCGTCTGCTCTATCCTCTAACAAGAGGCGTGCCAATCTTGTGCATGCAGGACTTACGCATCAAAAGGCTGCTGTCCAGGTAGCGCCACGGCCCCATGCCTTATGTTCCCTCTCTTGGTTATGCGAGGGACAGGGTTTGTGCGTGTAGTGATCCCGCGTTTTTCGGTCGTTTAAGGTGTTTTCAGCGTCTAATGACCATCTCCCTGTGTTGCCTTTCTGACCAAGAGAGAGGAGTTGTACAGCATCTGTGTGCCAAGGCTTCTACGCTCCAAATCATACCGTACACCCGTTTTTAGGCACTTGCGTACGTCCGGACAGGTAGCTAAAAAAGGAGATTTCGTATTCGCCATTAGGGCAAGTGTTGTATTATTAAACACACCCATGCGCGATCCTGCGTCGCAGAATAGTGCGTTTTAAGGTTTGGCTTATCTATACCAAGCAAACCAGCGAGCGTGCATGTACGGACCAAGCGGCTTGTATAGGGCGGGCGGAGGATGTTGCGCATCGTTATCTTGAAACCCTATCTACAGCAAACCAGGCGATTATGGAGTTGACCTTAGATGCTATTGAAACACGGGTGGTGGGAGCTTTGATCGAGAAGCAGTTGAGTACGCCCGATTATTATCCGATGACGTTGAACGCGCTACGCCAAGCGTGCAACCAGAAGTCGAATCGCGATCCCGTGGTGAGTTTTTCGGAGAGCGATGTGGTGACGGGCTTGGATGGGTTGCAACGGAAGCGCCTCGTGGGTGTGGTGAGTGGAGCCGGAAGTCGAGTAGAGAAGTACCGCCACGCTGTTGCCGAAGCCCTGACGCTAGGAGAGCCGGAGCTTGCGGTGCTCGCTGTGCTATTGCTCCGTGGACCACAAACGGTAGGGGAAATACGCGGGCGCACCGGACGGCTCCATGCCTTTGCCAGCTTGGATGTTGTGCAAGCGGTGTTGAACAAGTTGGAGGAACGTGACGACCCACTCGTAGCTGTTTTGCCGACACAGGCCGGACAGAAGGAGCCGCGCTACATGCATCTGTTAGCAGGAGAGCCGGACCTGTCGGCATGGGCGCAGCCTGCGCCCACCGTTGGCGATGCCGGACGTTTGGAGCACTTGGAACAGGAAGTTGCTCAGCTCAAGGAAGACTTGCAGGCGCTGTCGGAAGCCTTCGCGGCGTTTCGTGCGCAGTTTGAATAGGGCAGGGGCTGAGGAACGACAGACACCAATCGAAGCATATATCATGAGATCAAACCTTATCTGGGGGTGCCTTGGCTTGTTGTTTATGGTGCATGGGGGACACGCTCAAACAGCCGATGGCTGGCGTACAGCTTGGCAGGATATTGAACAAACCTATCGCAGCGGACTCGTCGAAGATGGCGTCGTAGGCAGCAGCCTCGTCTTGTGGCGGCGCGGCGACATGCTCGCTGAGGCACACCATGGCGTCGTCGATCTGGAGAGCCAGCGGCCCGTCGATGCCGAGACGATTTACCATTGGGGATCGATCACGAAGACGTTTACGGGCATTGCCATCATGCAACTGCGCGACCGAGGGCTTTTGCGGCTGGATGATCCGGTGATGGATTATATCCCCGCGTTGCGGGCGGTGCATAATCCTTTTGGGGCGATGGACGCCATCACGATCCGGCATGTGATGAGCCACGCGGCGGGTTTTCGCGGGTCGACCTGGCCTTGGGGCGGTAGCGAAGCGTGGCATCCGCATGAGCCGACCGAGTGGGCACAGTTGGTCGCCATGTTGCCATACACAGAGATCTTGTTTGAGCCAGGATCACAATTCAGCTACTCCAACCCCGCTATCGTTCTGCTCGGGCGCATCATCGAACAGCTGTCGGGCGACGACTACGAAGTCTACATCGACAAAAACATCTTCAAGCCGCTTCAGATGTATGCGTCCTATTTCGATCACACGCCCTACCACTTGCTGCCGCAGCGGTCCAACAATTACTACGTGGTCGATGGCGAGGTGCGTGCGAATGGAAAGGATTTCGACACAGGTATTACCGTTTCGAATGGGGGCCTCAATGCGCCCATCGCCGATCTGCTCAAGTATGTCGCGTTTCTGGTAGGCGATAGCGGGCAGCAGGCAGTGTACGATGGCGTGCTGGCCCGTGCATCGCTCGAAGAGATGTGGGAGGCGCAGGTACCGATAGACTCGGCGGATGGCATCACATCGCAGATGGGGATGACGTTCTTTCTGCTGGAGCATGAGGACGAACGCTACATTGGGCATACCGGTAGCCAGAAGGCGTTTCAGGCATTTTTCTATATCCATTCCGCGAGTCACTCGGCAGCGGTGGCGGTCTACAATACCGTCGCGTTGGCAGGGGAGACGCCGCCTGCTTTTAACACGCGGGCGCGTATGTTCACCATCCGCCGCTTATTGTTCGAGCGTGTCTTTCCGGCCTTTCAAGACTAATGCCATCTATGCGTAACCTATCTGTAGCTGTACTGCTTGTTGGAGGCATGGTGTCGAGCGCTTGCCAGGAGCCGAAAGCACCTGCATCCGCTGTGCCGCACGATTCGCTCTTGGTCTATGCCGCCTATCAGCCGCAGCCGAATGATGTACGGCTATCCCGTGCGGTCTACCGCGATCAACTTTATGGCTTTTGGCTCGGTCAAAGCATTGGCAACTGGACGGGCTTGGTGACGGAGATGGATAAAATCGGCAACATTGGGGAGATTCAGACGGGAGCGTTCTACACGCGAGAGGATTGGGGGCAACCCGACCAGCCGAGCATCTGGGGCGAAGGCGTGCCGAGTGATCTCTCGCCGACGATTGACTTTGTCTTTCGGGATAGCACAGAGGTGTGGGGTGCCGACGACGATACCGACATCGAATACCTGTACCAGCACCTGCTCTACGAAAACCAGACGAGCTTCTTGACAGGCGAGCAGATCCGCGAAGGCTGGTTGCGGCATATTCGGGCCGAGGAAGAAAACTACCTGTGGGTATCCAACCAGCAGGCGTTCGATTTGATGCAGCAAGGGCATGTCCCGCCTGAAACCAGCGATCCTACGCTGAACCCACACTACGACATGATCGACGCCCAGTTGACGACGGAGATCTTCGGCCTCTTCGCACCGACGCGCCCCGACCTTGCGCTAGAGATGGCAAGGCTGCCCATCCAAACGACGGCCCGCGAAAATGCGCAGTGGATCGCCGAGTTTTATGTGGTGATGCACGCCCTCGCTAGCTCACCAACCGAACACGCGACGCTCGGGGAAAAGACGAAATGGATGGCGGCCCAGGCGCGCACGTATCTGCCCGACACCTCCTATGCGGCGCACATGTACGATTTCGTATGGGCGCAATACAAAGCCGATCTCCCTTGGGAGACGGCCCGCGATGCCGTCTATGAACGCTATCAGGTGGAGCAAGCCGATGGCTACACGATCACCGCGCGCAACCTCTACTGCAACGGTTGTTTTGCTGCGGGGATCAACTTTGCCGCTAGCCTCGTCAGCCTGTTGTATGGCGAAGGTGACCTCATCGAAACCATTAAGATTGGGACACTGGCAGGTTGGGACTCGGACAATCCCACCGCCACCTGGGCCGGACTCCTCGGCTTTATGCTCGGCAAATCAGGCATTGAGGAAGCGTTTGGTCGCACGTTTTCCAACCAATTCAACATCCACCGCACCCGCATCGGCTTCCCCAACGACGGCCTCGACACCTTTGAGGCGATGGCCCAAAAAGGCCTGTTCATCGTCGACCGCGTGGTGCAAGAGCACATGCGCGGTGGTGTAGACCTCGAAGCCGACGTGTGGTATATCCCTGCTGATGGTTAGTCGCTACGGGGGGCAGGCACCAGAAACCTGTCAGCTCGTATTGGCAGGCTTGCGAATCGGACGTGTCGCTACAGGTGTCGAGAGAATCATAGCGGTTTCGGGTTCGCCGTAGCGCATGAGGCGGTCGAGGAAGGCTTCGAGGTCGTCCATCGAGGCGACGGCGATGCGGAGGATGAGGGCGTGCTTGCCCGTGGTCCGGTGGCATACTTGCACTTCAGGAAAGGTGTCGAGCGCTTTTACGACATGACCGTAATGCATCCGGTCGACTTGGAGATGGACGATAGCCTCGACAGGCAAGCCTAGGCGGGCCGGATCGAGGCGAGCTTGGTAGCCTACAATCACGCCCATGTCTTCCAGCTTCTGGACGCGCTCAGCCACCGCTGGCGGCGACAGGCCAACCCGCCGACCTAGGGCCGCAAAACTGATGCGCGCCTCTTCTTGCAGCACCTCCAAAATCTTCCAACTCAGATCGTCCAGTGCGGATTTTTCATTCGAAGGCATATCGCGTCTATCTCTTGTGAATCAACGGTGACGTGAGCATAAAACCATCACTTTCCTCTTCAATGTAGACAAAATCAGGCATTATTTATAGGCTTGTTCTTAGAGCTTAGGTCTTGGGACGCTCGCTTGACTCGCTTTGGGTTTTTGCTGTTGGGCACCTCCCACGTAATGCTACGTGTTGCAGGGGTATGACAAATTGCATAAAAAGGCTGTCATGGCGAGCACCCGAAGGGAGCGCGGCCATCTCACCCTCTCGATCACGGCGCTGCTATCGAGAGA
>JAULKQ010012533.1:0-11849 GCA_032356285.1 Smithsoniella earleae | reverse complement strand
AAATAAATTATTTTCATCAGTACGACCAATATCGCGACACATCCTACAGGTATTCCGTCGAATTTGTACGATAATTCACCTGTACGATAATTGACCATGTACGGTAAGGAAGACACTGTACTTGCCACCTGGGTAGAATTACTTGGTTGAATATCTCCTGAGTCGATCAGATCAGATAGTTTGCGGGATTTGGCAGTGGTCCGTACCAACGAGATCCCAGGGACTCAAGGCTTACGTAACCTCGATCATGGGCTCTAACAAAGGCGCGCACAACTGAGATGTGGCCGCGATAGCAGGCATGCATGAGCGCGGTGCGCCCGCATGCATCCTGGACGCACGAGCCGAGGGTAGCCGCAGGGTCATCTACGGAAAGCAGAAGCTCTACGCAAGCAGCGTGGCCGGCAGCACAGGCATGCATGAGCGGCGTGAATCCAAGTGCGTCCGTACTGCACACAAGCCGCCGTCAAGGTCGGAAGGCAGCCTCAGACATCCGAAAACCCTTTACTCGCAAACACGCTAGAGCAGGGTACATGTGCATTGGAATGCTTAGATACTCGCTACAATTGTAATAATGCGCGGTACCCGCAGAATGCCCGTACCCGCACAGGTCAAACGATGGCGCGCCACGCTGTGCGCGATCCGAGAGCAATGCCTGCAACGCTTCGACGTGTCCGAACGAAGCTAGTGTGGCTACAGGTGTCATCGTTACGTCATCGCGGTAGTCGGCTCTGGCTCCTCGTCGTAGCGCTTCCGCAACAGCTGCCGCATCCCCGTGGGCGGCAGCCGAGGCCAGAAGCCGTTGGTTGTGGAGAGACATGGCATCTCTGGCTGCCATAGCAGCTGTTTTGCCGCGAGAAGCGCACTGGAGAACTGCGCAGATGGCTTGCGCTGCAGCACTGTTGGCCTTGGAGGACAACGCGCGAGCGGCATGCGCATCAAGGCCTTCTAGCACGGGCTTCATGGCTAGCTGAGCCAAGTATGAAACACCGAACGGATCCACAGAAGCTGCTTGTGTACGACAGTTTGACTGCATCACCTACACGATTGCCAAATAAGAAATACAGAACAGTCAGGATAGTAAGCAACTAACAATGAAGTCATGTTAACACTAAACTTGGTGTCAAGGGTCACTGAGAACCATGCAATGGGTGTTCAGCGTTCGGGTATCACAATTTACGTGGCCATCAAAACACACCCCCTGTTACCTAACTACTCGCTGTAGTTACGTCAAAACCAATCTCACTTACACTGTATGGTGTGAGTATGAGATTGCATAACTTGTGACAGGTGCGAGCTGTGCCACACAAACGTATCTGTAGACTCCGCGGCAAATCACCAGTTCTGGATCAGCTCAGGGCACTCGGCAGATTCTGCCTTCACACATTCAAATCACAACCCAATCTTTAAGATGATGCCAACAAGGAGCCCTCACACACGTCGACTACCGTGTGCTCCCTCACAGCACGCAGAAGTGCATTCTAATGGGTTGTGTGTCGAAAAGCACTGAACCCAAGATGGGAATCAAAGCACTAACATGACACTAGATTCTGAGAGAGAACGAAAAGGCCGTACCGCAGAGACAGGTTGCTGGAGCTTTGCGTGTTGCTGCAGAACAGCACAGATCTGGTCAACAGCATAAGAAGGTTCATTGGCATTGGCACAGGTGAACTGGGAGCTTGGCTGGATGATTGCGATGGCGCCGGGGTAATGAAGAGATGCGACAGTGGCATCAGGCGTGTGGATGACGTCGTCAGCGTCTCTAGCATCCTGGTCACGAAGGGAGCTTTCAGATATGGCGAGAGGTTTTCGGTCTCGGGGTCTGTGGCTGCTTGTGACGCCATTGCTCTGGCTGTTGAGGTTGTGGGCACTATTCTTACCGTTCAGATCAGGAGTGATGTCACCACCTTGCATGTGGTCGAGTATGAGCTCCAGCAGCTGTTCAGTGGAGGCTGCCTGCTGTACCAGGCACTCGATCAAGCTTGCAATGCATCTGGGGTAATCCTCCTTCAGCTGGTTGAATTCCTGGCGGCTGATTGCCAGCAGTCGGCACGCAGTCCGAGTTTCAACGGCCTGTACACGGATTCCATGGAGATTCATGGTTGTGGTGCAGAAGTAAGTGGTGCAGAAACGCTCTACATCCTGAATTTACAAGGGGGTGGGATGTGGAGTGCACACCACTTGCTGCGGTTGGTTTGAGAGGAACGCCAGCTCACCAATGGGGCTGCCTGCAGTAATGTGGAGCTCGTCATCCCCCAATGCATTTCTGCTTACCATAAACGCTGGTGCGAGTCTGCTGCTTGCGATATCCAAGTCACTACATAGCACACAGGCTGTGAGCGCAAACTCCGAGCTCAACACATTCGATGGTGATATTCTGCCGCAACAGACATCAGTTGAGATTCCAGTGCGTCAGGTGTTTTATAATTCAAGTTTCACTGCATCTGGCTGAGCCATACCTGTCCAGGGGAAGCAACGCATCGGTATCAGTGCAATTACGTTGTGTGGCTTTCGCACAAAGCAGTACACCATGGCCAACTGCCCCAGGAACTAGAGCTGTATGCCTGTCATCTCCCTCACACCTGACATCACACAGCTGTTTCTGCCCCTGGTAGGTGGTACCACAAGCTGGTGCTTCCGAGCACGGTGGAACAACCTGAAGTACACCTGAGCTGTGTTCTCATGTTTGATTCTTCTTGTTATTGCAATAGTCCCAGGTAAGGATACCAGGTGATGTATTCTGTACTGTTGAGCCATGTATACTATGAATAAAACATCCAGGAATTCAAAAAAACGATTAGGAAACTAGTGTTTACTTAATTAGACTCTTATGCATACCAAAGCAACACCGAGTTGCCGGCCACGATCAGGCAAGATCAAGCCCTGAATCAAAGAGGTGTGTCTACAATCTGTGAACAGGGAGAACCGATGCACTGGCAGACACAAGGCTGTGAGAGGGAAGCACCTGCATAGAGCCCTGCAGCAAAATTAAGAGATCATTGATGCGGGCATGCTCCTCCACCACCACAACACCTGGGCCATAAAGATGGATCTTCCCAACCTGAAGGAGGGCAGGTAAGAAGGAGGGCTCCGCAGCAATAGCATCGCTGTTGACAAGGTATGCCTTAGAGAGGGTGGGAAGATACAGGGCCCTCAGCACCCGGTCCTTTACTGCAGGGGGCATCTGGTCCACAATTTCATCATCCGAGGCCTACACAAGGGCACAATCAACGCCAGCAAAGTGTAAACCTTACGTATTGATCCAACCGACACAACAGCACCAAGTGTCTGAGAACTTAATAGGATTCAACCAGCGACTTCAAAGACCTCAAAGATGGTTCAATATACTGAGACCGCTTCCCTTGCACTAACCCCTGCAAGGCTTGTTTCTAGCACTTGGGCAGATACAGCTGGATTCCAGTCAGTATAATGAGCATGCACATGTATACTGGACAGTAGTAATTGCACCTGCTCAGAATTCAAAGCCAGCTCAAGCTGCATGCCCATTTCCTTGGCAACAGGTTGTAGGCGGCCATCATCCTCAAGGCCGTTGCTCTCCACAAAGTGCTGCAGGCTGTGTGACATATGGCGCCACTTGCTAGCCTCCTCATCATCTTTAGTGACTACAAGTGTGAACGTACCAACAACATATGCTATGACTCCAATGTTAACCATCATGTAGATCTGCACAATTGCACAGCACTCTGAGCACCTGTTCAATCTGCGCAAGCAACAGATGGTAAACCAAGAACAGACATCGAATAACAATCTTGCTACCAAGTAGGTATACAGATAGCTGCTGCATTTTCACCCAGGTCACTTTCGTGTTGTCGTGACTGCTCAGGCTGGCGCTGTACAGGTGAATTGTGTCAAGTTACTTGGTGTAGCAGTTGCATTTGCACCCCAAGCCAATTGACCTAGGACGAAGTGCAGGGAACAAGAAGCTGCAGGGCAGGAGCTTGGAGGAGTGGTGGATCAAGTGTGGGATATTTTGATCGCACGTGTGAACAGCTGGCTTTCACAGGGGTCATATCGGCTGGCAACAGTCTGCCAGGGATAACGGCACTAATATGGCATTAAGAAAGACCTACAAACACCGTCTCCAAGGAACAGCGGAAACTCAGGCAATGGGTGATGTCAAATCGCAGCTCCAGTTGGCGACTGAGGGAGGGCAGGCAGCCGACCCAAGTGAACTAGTTGTTCCAGTCAATGCCATGGAGGGAAGCTGTGAGGGGTATCCCTGGAAAGGGAAGACGAGTAGGGGTGGGCTGAACACCTACACGGCAAGTTGTGCACAAAATTGTGTCAGATGAACAACTTGTGCATTGCAGGAGCTGCTGCGCACCGAGTGTGACCTGTAGGGTGAGGGGGAGGGGACACATGGACTGTGGCCCTGGTTGAAAGTGAAGAAAAGAACTTGTACTACTTTTTGCAACCTGATTGACAGTTGTACGAAGAAAGGGTGCGCACTGTGACAAATATCTGCTCTGCCGTTGTGACAGGGGAGAAGTCGCCATAGCCAACAGTTGTAAAGGTGGTCATGCTCCAGTACATGGACCTGAGGTACAGGTCCCAGGTGCTCCAGGAGCGAAACTCTGCCGGGCTGAGCTGAAACCACGTCTCAGTACCCGCGTCATCACTTGTGATACCGAGAGCATCCACCTCGGCATCTGAGAGAGCAGCAAAGTCGGCATAGTACAAATGGAAGGTCTGGAAGAAGAAGAGGCAGCCAACGATGTGAGTCAGCATCAAAATCAACTGGGCATTGCGGAATATGGTGAATAGGAGCAACGAGAACTTTGCCGTTCGGCCAACATCCCACAGCAGGTTGTACAGTCGGTGGACTCTTAGCTGCAGGTAACAGACCCAGTTATGACACTTTGTAGATGTTTGCTATCAACAGACCAGGGCGTTCTGCTACAACACGGACCGCACCAGCCTTAACAAGCGTAGCAGCCGCAAAAGCCGCAGTAGACTCACAGTGGAGTCGTCTGTAGATTTGCATCCTGACATGCTGCCAATGACCCAGTCGAAGGGGAACACAGAAATCAGATCTACCCAGAACATTCCTCCAAAAGCCCACCAATGGCTTTGTCCGGGGAGGTACCCCCATAGATACTTGTGAGCGATACTTTTACGGTCGGTTATCCATGTTGCGGTTTTCGGGTTCCAGACGGCAACGCTGAAGTTGACAACGATGTCTATGCAGAACACCATCGACAAGAGGATCTGAAAGACGTCCTCTGCGTTGCTGGAGATCCGGCATACATCTGCATTTGAGTTTTCATTTGGTGGGCAGCTGTTGAGAGTGCGCTGGCTGAGCAGAAATGGAAACTGAGAAAGCCAGGAATTGATTCGAACAATTTGAAGTGATGACACTTGCAAACGTATATAGAGTGGGATATAAACATTGCAGACAGAGATGCAGAGACACTTGTAGAGACGAATGCAAATGATGAGTAGTGCTTGCGGAATATAGGTGGATGCAGTCACCTTGGGCTGTTAACTCACCGCACTGGGTCAATTTTGTTTTTGAAAAAATGGGTCTCAAGTTCCCGTAGTCTGATATACCACTCAACACACCAAGCATCTCCAGCTCGATGCCAATCTAACGAAGAGAATAAACTGAAAATATTCCCAGTAATACTTGTGACTCTACGATGTGATGCGCGTTCTCAGCATACCATCAGATATCCCCTGCGGACACTGGCTTGGGACAGTTTTGAGTATTGACCCGAAAGAAGATGAGTTGGAAATACGTAAATTTCTTGCTGATTACTCTGTTGATAAAATTTTGAGAATCGTACATTTTTCGTACTAATTTGTGAAAGTGGCTTCCCAGAGCATGTCATGAGCACGGATCAAGCGAGCAAGGGCGCAGAAAATAATTCACATACCTGTAATCACCTGTCATGTAAATACCTGTAATCACGATGATGTCGAACAGTAAACCTACTACATAACTCTATAAAGTGCGAACTTTTCTTGCGAACCTTTTCGCAGGCGTGTTCACGAGACCATACCTCAAAAATGTGGTGTATCCTAACAACAAGCACCGTTGTCGCAACATGATTTATGGACATGTGAAATTGAATTTCCGTGTCCTTAACGTAACCGGTGTATGAATACTCAAGCTACGTTGTGATGGGATGTATGCAAGGGGCGTTAACACCGCAGAAAGCACAGTTTTGCGCAAGGCAGTGTCAACAAGTGTTTCTCTCGTAAAATTGAATTCATAACCTAGTAGAGGTAACTCCAAAGCTAAGATAATCACCTTCAAACAGTTATATCCAATATCGCTTTTGTGAAGTCGTGAGCAGCTTTTCAAGACGAGCCAAGATACACGTTCAAGATCCGAGAAAAAAGAAGCTTGCTAGCATGGCACAAGTAGAACACGAATGCGTCATATCACAATAAAAGTGCCAACGACAGCAGGCAGCATGGAATAGAAAACAGATACTTCGCCAGGTTCGCTAGAACGTGACACACCGCTGCCTTGTTGCGAGAACGCAATGTCAAACGGCACAAATGCCAGTGTCAAGTACGTGCAAAGCACAACCACCCACAGCCAAATACTGTATGGATTCCATGTGAAGGCGGCTTCGAGAAGAGCCAGCCTGGTGGGGAAGAATACTGCGTGTCTGTTCGAGCTAGTATCTGCCGCCCGTGATGCCGAAGCTTCCAGTGTTGGCATCGTATCATTCGCTGAACTGCATGCACCAGAGTAGAGTATGAAAAAAATGATAGTAGTTAAAGAAAAATTTTAAGACCAATGCACCATTGAATGCAACTTAGAATCAGCCGATACCCAATCATATGGTTAACCATGATTGAATCGGAGCACCGAGCACAAATTAGGCCGTGCACACGATCTTGCAGGCCAACCCATGCTTAACAGCACAGAATGCCATTCAATCACATGAGCTTGCCTTTACCCTTGTCATCAAGCTGGAATAGCCTCACAGTATCAGTCTCGGACGATGATGGCCAGACATCGTCACGGGGCTGCCGTGGCTCCATTAGCGGTTCTAAGGAATATACCCGTACACCCGAGATGAACACGACCTATTTTTATGTTGATATGATTTTCATCAGTGTTATATGAATAAAGCTGGCCTTGCAAGGCGAAGTAGGTCGTGAGAAAGAGGCACACCTATGAAACACTTTGTGTCACAAAGTACCGCTCACAAAAAGCGCCCCGTGTAGCGTATCGAATTTTTTGTGTGAAATGTTTTGGGAGTTCGGTTGCAAACACACCGTACTTGTAGCTGCTGAAACAGGAGTGACGAAGACGGGGTGAGGTGATAAGCCTCGTCGAATCTTACTCACCAGCGTCACACTTTGGTACATCTAATTGATTGAAGTGTATATTTAAACAACGGAGAATCAACTATCGTTTGACAAGGAGTGTACAGGCTGAGGGATCGAGTCACCGACTAGATGCATGCACATCGCACAAGAAGCTCTTCAGCTTCAGATCCTTAGTGCCCAGTGCAAAAGAATGCGGCCGCATGCGGCCCGCAACAAAACAATTCAAGCCAAAATCATGTAGAATGGAGTAGTATGGGTCATTGTTTTAAAAGCTGTGTTATTTTTGCTGGGTTCTCTATTTTAGGTCTTGAATCGGGACCATCAACGAACTTCCTTTTACTTTTTAGCACTTTGAGCAACAGTAACCATGTTTATCAGCTAAGGCAGCACTAACGTGAAAATGCGTTTGATGAAACTGAACACATATTATCAGTATTTTTACGCAAGAAACTATCACGCAGAATGATGTTTGTTTTGAGATGTAACATAAGGTGCATGGCCTCGTCGCAGTATCATGATAATCATGATGTCAGTAGGCAGCATTGCCCTCAAACCGTAACACCACATTTTGCACCTGAATATTCCCACCTACTCAGCTGCACAAAGAATAAAACGAGGGTATTGAGTAGCCAGACTTTATTTCAGGACAAGAAGTGCATCTTTTACGGTTTCATAGTATATCTAGAAGAATGCTCGACCACCGTCGGGGTGCTGTGGCTCTAGACCCCAAAGGAACACCGTTAGGTCCCGGACCATCTATGATGATGAGCTCGAAAAATTTCATGGTAGGGGAACTCGTTCATGATTGCGTTATTTTTCTTTGTTAAATCTTGGACAGTTGTAGTAGAACTACTGCAGCTTCGTACTTCATGTATTTCTATGTACACGCGCGAGAGCAGACAAATTAATCGACGGATTGCACGGTACATGAAGCTGTGTGCATTGTGCAGGAAACAGCTTCTCGATATGTCAACAAATTTGATCGGCAAATATGCCGCTGATTGTTCAATGCAGATGAGTGCCGAAACTGGTTCGCGCATGTGCTTCCGCTTCGCAGTACTTCACCATGACGTACTTCGCTCAACACGAGTTACGGGGCAGCTGCAGGCAACAGAGAATCAAAAATAGCTAATATGGTGGGAGCAATTGCGCTTTCTTGAGAATAGTATGGCCTTTATCTCGTTGAATGGAAAGCATGAAATATAATACAGCCAGCCATGCGTTCTGCCGCACATGTGAAAGTGTGTCCGAGTCGCGATTGGTGATCAGACAGCTGGCCCTCTATCTCTCTTAAGGCTTTCAGGATCGTTTCCGGGCTGCATTCCCAGTAGCATCATGTAAAATGTAGCATGTACTATCTTTTGAACATGACTACGTTACATGAGGGTGTGACAGTTACACTATTTTTGGCTCAGCAAGCAGCACTGCGTGTATCAATAGGATACCATCTCTCATTCTGAGCTCGAGAGGGAAAAGTTAAAATTGGGTCGATTCGTAAAGAATTAAACTAGAGAACACCTTCATAGTGGTTACCAAGTTCATGTGCAATTTTTCTGTTGACTGTTGACTGATGTTGGGAAGCACAGGAGCAAACAGCCGCTCCGCCGACATGTCCTCATCACCAATGGGAGACACTCCAATCATCCAATATTGCTTCAGAGAGGAGACGTCATACAGCGGCGACGCTAGCCGCCAGCCAGGAGATGACTGACGGCATTGGATATGAAATCTGTGTTTAGATGGTGAATCGCCATTGAATCCGTCCACCAGATTGTAATCTGATACGAGTTGCAAGTTGCTCTCATGCAGTGCAACATGCATCATATTGTGGCGCAGTATAAGTTCATATTCTGTCAGTTGAATTTGTGTAGTACTGCATTGAGAGAGTACAGCAATATCTCGACAGAACTTGGTGACAGTCACGTAAGGGCACGAATAAATACATGTGAGTACATCATACCAAGGCTATCTATCCTGGTTGAGTAGAAGTGCGCGTAACATCGAAGATTGATTCGTGGTATCTCAGTTTAGCCCACACATCTGCCTGATAAAAATCACTCACGTCCTTGCCGATGTATAGAGTAAGTGCTGGTAGAATTTCTGTTTTGAGAAGTGGACTTTCAGAGCAAATTGTGGTTCTCGTAGGTCCGATTGCGGCCGTGTTGATATAGTCTGGAGGAATCTAGGCATGACGAGTCATCAAAAAGCATGGGTAAGACAATAAAGTACGGTTCGCCAGTTGAAAGTTCAGCGCGGATGCACATTCACGCATTTGTTTCTCTCCTTTTCTCTTTCCATTCGTTGCGTGGGCGTTGACACGTAGACAAGGATATCGTAACGAAACGCCCAATCCACTCACCGCAGTACACCGACGCATTCCCATTTTACACAAGTATAATTGAAGAGAGTGTGACAACGTGAGGAAGTGCATCACATGAGCCCATACTTGCGACTCCCAGCGTATACGCTGCCTGGACATTCGTCTTATGATATCGAGTGTCACCCCAGAGGTAAACGCAGCCTCTAAGCTCTGGACAGCACATTAGTCCTGAAATAGACCATCATTCTTGTCACTGGAAAACGGTACATTGTAGTTCCCTGTTTTGATGTATGAGAATCTACGCATTTACTGGTGGTTCATGGATTGCCTAGCCGCATGGGGTTCTCCAGTTGTCATTTATTTCATTGCTCTGCCCAGGGCGATCAGGATTTTCGAAAAACTTATGTTTATATGAATACTAACTCGACTTTAATGATCATTTTAATCGGGTATTCAGCCATCCCTTGTCCTATCGATACTCATCCTGTAGGCCCTGAATGCATCATTTGCCGCTTCCCCGTAAATGTAAAGTGATGTTACGCCCGGCTACACCAAGTTTGAAATTTACATCGTGTCTGGTACATCAATAACATTTTTATCAAGTGCCAATATTGTGCTACTTGTCCGGCGTTGCGGGCTTCTTAACAACGTTGGTGAATGAAATCATGATTACTGTAGACACAAAACAGCTCCTTTAACAGAGAGTGTGACATTTGAGAGCTAACGCTGAATGTACGTTGGCGGTATGAGGGACTGGATGCATACCTCGAAGCTGTGATAGCTCCCCAGATTGAATTTTACCTGTGCATCTGTGCGGTACTATAATTGAGGAACTCGCAAGCATCAATATCTTTTCTCACATCTTACAAGCAATAGGGGTCTGGGGCATGGAGGTAGAGCGATTGAGCCGTGTATCTCTGAGATAGGTTAAGGCTGGATCCCTCTCAGCGCCGTCAGGACGGCCAGGACAACCATGCCTCGATAAAAGAACAGCCTACGCATTTAAAACTGAAAACGGACTCTCGTATTCTTCTCTTCAGGCATTACCTAGCCCTTGAACCGAGTTTCCAACAGTTCAGGACCCATATCTATTGTGATGACTGTGCAGTCCCACAAGACTGCAACTGTCGCCATAGCAACGCAAAAGTCAACGCGTGCAGTAACCCTGCTTTATTCATTATGATGGATCAATGAATGAAGCGAAAAGCTGCAATCTACCCATAGATGCTCAACCTGCGGCACGTCTAGCTGAGCCACGGTATGGAATGTTGCATGTACTGTTCAGAATAGTACCGATGATGTGTGAGAAACCTATACCGAGGATAGGGCGCCAATTTGACCATATTGTATTAAGGCTCGCATGTTGGTGGAAATGTACCGAGGATACAACACTCCACCTATAACGATCACGTGCGATACCTGACTAACTCCCCGAGATATCCCTGTCGTGCCTAATTAGGCCCAATTCGACGGACTTCATATTGCCAATTCGTCTTACATGCATCAATGATGATGTTTCAAGAATGATAATAAATCTGGAAGGTTCTCGTCAACGTGATCTTGATTGCTTCGCTGTTTGTTGAAATATTTGTTGATACACGAGGATCTAAACTGACAAGATTCAGGTTTCTACACGCGCACATCGCGCTTTTATATGTTATCTATTCACCCTGCATCATGCCCTAAGACAGTGCACAAGCATCTACAAACTTCCCGTATCCAGAGTTCTCTAGAGCAGTCGAGAATCTGATAGCACGTCAGCACATGCAACGATGCTAAGATGTTTCTAGTCTCTGGCTCATTTATATCGCTGTTTCAACCGGGGCAACACGGGCAGATTTTCGATCTCTTCGTTCTCACCAACAGTGTTATTGCGAAAGCGAGCGAGGTCCACTCAAGGGCACACTATATATCCTACAATGTAAGATCGTCACACAATCAAATCCACTGGGGTTGGCGCTTTACCATCAGTTTGTTACACAGTGCACGTAACGTTCAGTCAATCGCGTTGCATCCATCGCAACTCGGGAGCTTTCACATGCAAATATGCATATGCAACTTCTCTGCTAATTAATTTTCACACCCCCAACCGGGTCCAGCGTCTGGGGCTCAGGCCAGCTGCTGTAGTATTCGAGTTAGCCATGTACGGTGTCTCCCTCAACGGCCAACCGGACCCCACGTCCTCTGCCCTCGACACCCGCACTGTGTCTATTCAGGTTCA
>JAULKQ010012522.1:0-11849 GCA_032356285.1 Smithsoniella earleae | reverse complement strand
TGGACAAGTTCTGCAGCATAGGGCACCATTGGGCAAGCAGTTCACATTTTGTCGTCTTTGTGGATTGCGCATCGTTTCTTGACTTCATGTCCAAGCTAGATGAAAAATTACAGACCGCAAGATATGCCAATCATCAGAGAGAGCATTCCAGCTCACCTATTTGCTCAACACAGAGCACAAGTTAAGTAGTACTGTTGCAGACATGCTGCTATGAGCAAGACAACATAGGCATTAGACCTGTGATTTGTACTTTGCCTTCAAGTATTCATACGCAGATTGGACTGTGTGAAAACTGCACTTGCCGCTCTGATTCCCCAAGCCATACTTGCGAGAATCTGGGTGATATTTGCGAGCAGCTTGAAAATATGCTTCTTTGAGGTCCTTTGAAGTGGACGGCAGCTCTGATAGCCCTAGCACACGAAGGTGGCATTGCATTTCATCTTCCACAGGCATGCCACAGTTTCCTGTACACATAAATTTACACTTGTTTTAACCCTCCAAACTACTGTTACACGTGCAAGTTAACCCGTCATACGGCCTCGCCTGATGGACCAATGAGATCGAAGTTCCATCTCGTGGCAAGTAGCTAAGCAAACCAAGCAAATGCGATGGTATCAAACAGCTTGTGTTGTGTTAGTGCCTCACCAGAGGATGCGGTGTCCTCGTGATCGGACTCGTAGCTGTAGTTACGGTACGAAAAGAAAGCTTCGAAGTACTCATCCCATGTTGAATTGAACTCTGAAAAGTTACCATGAGAGCGAGCTCCAAACTTGTGCCCTGCGTGCTGCTGCCGCGATTCTGCTGAGCCTGCATCAGGCTGTTCAAACTGCGAATTCCATCTCCAGCTCTCGTCTTCGTCGTCGTTCAAATCCTGCACAACTCCAGAAGAATAACTCAACCAGGAATAATTCTCGCACAAATGCCAGCTGCGTCAAGGAAAAAGTTGCGATCTTAACCCTTTCTGCACGAGGAAAGTATCGAAGCTACGATATAAATTAAACAAGCATCGTCGATTGTATGAGAGCCGGCTCCCTCATTCTGGATTCCACTGCCACAGAGGGGTTACCATTACCACGAGGACCCTACCAGCGGACATGAGCACTGCCGGACCTCAAAACAAAGCAAACACAGGAATATCTGGTATTCTGGATGATCGAAAGGTTCGGATTAAAAGCATCCAATCAATGAGAAGACTGCACATGGTTGTAAGACAGAATAAACCAGGTAGCTGCAGACTATCCCGGCTCCGGGGTTATTCGGCGCGCTAAGAATTTTTAACTCATAGCACGTGCAACCATGATTATGTTTGAGTCGAAATGCTTGATAAGTAAAATAATGCTCATATTAAATCTTCCGTCATGTTTGGACCGCTTGGGGCGATGCAGGCAGACGGGTGCATTGATTTTACGTGGCCATAAAGACGCACCCCCTTTTCTACCTGAATACGCACTGTAACCGCCGAAAAACCAGCCTCATTTGCACTGGGTTGTGTGAGTATGGATAGCATATCTTGTAGCGGGCGCTTGTAGCGGTGTGTCATGCGAACTTTTTGTTGCTGTAGAAGGTGACTAGGTGTCTACCCTGACAATATGGGGTTTACAACTTCATCCTAAGAAGTAAAGCTACACTTACTCATCGAGGTCTCTCATCCTTTTCAGTAATTGCAGTGATGCATAGCATGAGGAGCAATACAACCTGTACATTTTTCCATGTACATGGGTCTATAGATTGCACGTCATTTGCCAAATATGTGCCATGTGAAGCCGTTCGTACTGCCATTGATTCAAGGACACAAATTCTTTCTCAGTCGAAGCTGTAAGCCCAACCAGTGTGAGTCACTGTTCCCTTCTTGCTCACATAGGCTGGGGTTTGAAAGATTGAACGCAAGGTAATGTGTGGTTTTGGGTACAGGGTTTTGGGTAGGTAAACCCAAGGTGTTTAGGGACACAAGCCATTCCTGCTTACTCCCGTGGCAGTCCATTATAATGGAGCCGACGCATATCTGATTTCCCAGGCCCATGAAACCACTCAGTTGATGCATGAGATCTACTCTCGACAACTTAATATATTGTACGGCCTAACAACTACAGACCGGAGCTTCACGGGTGGGTCTTGATCTTGTTATAAAAGCTGGATTGTAAAGTCTGGAGGCTTGAAGTAACAGGGATGCAGAACAGCATTGTGGGAATAGTGTAGCCTCAACCTGGATTAGTGGGAGCTGCCTGATTCCACACTCTCCAGTTCCTCAGGCAAGAGGGCCTTGACCTTGTGCATGTGGGAAGAGATATAGATTCTGCACTTGAGTCTAGGCAACGTGTGCATGTAGCTCTGAAGGATTAAACGAGAACATACTACGAGCTCATGAGACTTTGGGAGTAGATCTAAGCAACTGCGAAAAAACAACTGAACATGGTTTGATATACACACCTGGAACATCTGAAACATGTGCTTCATGTGTTCTTTCCGCCGGTCGTCTTCAGGAGCGCCTAGTACGGGATCTTCGAACAGTTCGGAAAAGTAGTGTTGAAAGTCTTGCGGGGCTGAGACTCCGGTACTCTGGTAGGTGAAGTAATTGACCCGTTGTCTGTACTTGTTGTCCTTTGCGCTCTTACGAGGCTTCGGGGCGACGTTTGGCGCCTTGCGCTTGCGTTTACGAGGCCTCGAGGCGCTAGAGTTGAAGCTGACGTACATATCTCCGGTATACCTTGCGTGGTGTATAGAGAAGTCATCACAGTGGTTCAGAGCTTCACGGACGTCTTCAACTGAAAGCGGAGACCACTTCTTCGTAATGGTGAACATGCGCTGATTTTCTTCACTATTCTTGGTATTACTCTGACTGCCTTTTGCCCCACGACTACACTGTTGCATGCCAAAATCGCTCTCTTGTGTGATGCTCATCATCATGTTCCGGAATGCAGTGGCTGTACACCGAGACGATACTTTTTTGCTACCATTTTTAGCTTGTTGATTATTATGTCTTGTATTCACTTTAAATTTGCGGCCCTTTCTCTCAACATCTGGATTCCTACCCCAACGCTCCGTCCACCTAGATACAGGTTGCTTGATTGCCTCAGCAGGCAGTATACAAAGCGGCATCCAGTATCTTCATGAACGAAGAAAATTATGGGATTGCAAGATAAGAGACTCAATCATGGAGTTTGAACGTACGGTATTTGCGATGTTGGAACTCCTCGCCCACAGCCCTGTTGCAGAGTCTTCACATATTGCCGCACTTCGCGTCTATAGCGTTTTCTCTCATACTTATTATACTCCTGTATCGATTAATACTTTAATTAGCAGCACCTTGACCATAACAGCACCATGTCTTGGTCTTCTTCACAACTGTGGTGCCTTATCGGGGCTGAAGTTTTCCAATTAGAGGACTTGAAATTCATAAAAAGCAGAAATAAAAAATTTACTCCAATTCAAAATAATCTCTGGGGAGTGAAGCGTCTCCTGAACTTTAGCATTGGAGTCCTGAACAGCACTCACTTCAGATGTGTCGAAGCGCTTGCATCCTCTAGACGACTTAGTTCTTAGGCCTATGAAGTCCTTGAAAACCACCGCAACGCACGGAGCTGGTGCCAAATGATTGTAAACTAAAGGCAGCCTTGGAGCTGCATGTCTGCGTAGGAGTAACTGGATTAGTCCCCATCCATAACACGTGCTATTCATGATGCTTCCATCGTCGCCTTGTCGCGTTCAGGTTTAATCCTTATCAAGCGTGTGATGTGAGTGTTACTGGCAAAGTTTGAAACTCGCTTCACAGCTGGATCGTGAAAACTAAACATGCTACATCGCATATTAGGACGGGGCTTTAATAAAGGCTGTTAATTGTATTTTCACACGCTGTCCGTAAGGGAAGACACTAGCATTTTTTGCACAACGTCGGCAAGTACAACGGCTGTAACGACCCAAAACAACCACGAAAAAAAAAACTTGTTACCTTCGCACGTACATCTTGCGCAAAATTTACGACTTATGTTTCACAGGGTGCAGTGATATCGGTAAAGTTGTATCCACTACGTTCTGCGAACGCCCTATCGAATATTAGAGTACTCCGCGCATATTGTTCTCAAGTCAACTATCTTACCAGAGCCGAAGAATAAATAATACGTTCTTTGAGTTATAATATCAAATTTCAGGGCAAAACGCAACCTGCTGTCCACCATTGCGTGCAAGAGTATGGGTGGACGAATCAAGCGGAGCAACTTTGACATAAAAGACCCAATAGTGTTACAACTGTATAAGGTTTATATTCAAGTCCCTTGCATGCTTTGACGCAGTCACCCTGTCATTGCAGGCTTCGTGCAAGAGCACAGTGCTGGTACTAGACATGCTCCAAAACGAGGTCCATTATCGTGGAAGCTCGTCATAGCGAACGACGCACTTAGGCAGAGCTTTAAAGTCTACTCATGTTGCAGGAATCCTTACCTGATAAAACTGAAGTGGTTGAAGCCCATGCTTTGCGATTATTACTCCACCATCAGGTATTCAACCGTCGAAGTACACATCACTGCAGGCCGCAATCTGAGGTCGATTTCCCACTAGTCCGAGCTCAGCACATCGGTACAAACTTGTAGGTAAATTCCCGCCTGAAGTACGCACACCTGGAGGCCTACGGAAGCGTCGCCTCGAATCTTCAGCTACCAGGCAGTGATGCAGATCTGTGCATTACATTTGACAGCATAGAGGTGATACTTCCCAAGTCCTCTCAAATATGTCAGTACCGTACACGCGCAATGGGGACTGAACTACTCTCCAGGTCAATCGGTGCTCAAAGGCATGGAGAATTCAAGTACTAGGAGCCGTTCAGAAGCTACTCATTGCGTGCAAGGCATTCCATCGAGATTCTGCAGAAATACGAAGAAATGCACGAGTACCTGTTCTTTGTTTCAGCCACGAAAAGTCAGGTAACGCACACTGAGCCTGGCAACCCGACATTCAAAATGTTGACCCCAAAGCAACAGGGAAACTTACTGCCACCTCCAAATCTCACACAGGTTAAAAACACAGGTATACAAGCCGACATAAACACTTTATCCGAAGGAGCGTTCAAGGCGCAAGTCTTGCGTGCGGTTGTCATGATGGCACCTTCATTGTCGCCCTTCATCAGATGTGTAAAGCGGTGGGCACGGACGCAAAACCTCAACGACCCAACCGACGGTTCCCTAAACTCGTACAGTCTGTGCTTGCTCTGTATATTCCATCTACAGAGGCTATCGGTACCACAGTTGCCGCCACTGTGGCGAATACTGCCTACAGCGGAGTCCGACAGCTGCCCCGAATCCAAGCCCAGCTCCAGCACTCGTCTCATGCACGAAGGGAAACCACCGCGGGAAGCCGCAGGCCAGATTGCCCACGACGCCGCGTGCAAGTGGAGGCAGGCCAGAGCTATCAGGACGGAGATAGTGCTGGATGACATACTCCTAGCGTTCTTTGTACGCTTGTCAGCCATCCTGGTGGCTCGGCTGTGCGGCTGTGGGGACTTCGTCCATCGAACGGTGTCAACTTGGTGTGCCATGCACAGCGCCGATCTCAGGACGGCGCCGTCCAAGGCTCGGAGGGCCCACACGAACACAAAACTCCTCCCGAAAGGAGACTTCAGTGACCTCCAGCTGCTACGAAACTTGCTCCGGTGTATCAAGAGCTCGTGGGCAGACTGCTCAGGCTTCGGGGCAGGTCAAAGCACAGACAAATGGCCGTCCAGATTGCCTGGCGCCGTGTCACGGGTGCTGTCTTCTGCTTACCTCCTGCTCTCCGAAAGCGATGCATACCAGCTCGTGGTGGAGTACGGAGGCTTAGCATCCACTCCCGATGCTGCTGCTAAAGCCCCGGTTCCCAGAGCCCCCTGTGCCTTGCCTGTGGCTGAAGGGGCTCACGAGGACCCCCCCAAGCAGCACATGATTGCAGAGGTAACCCTGTTTCTCCTCCGCACCATCGGGTACTCCGAATTCGACCACGCTCCCGCGAAACACAGCAAAAACAGCGACAAAAACGGCTCTCGGCCCCGAGCCCCCTCCAGCCCCCACAGTGCTCTGAAGCGCTTTGCACAACAACATGGTGCGCAGCCAGCCTCTGAGTGCCTCTCTGTAAACACCCCGGCCTTTGGCGGCGAGCTTACTTGACCTTGTGAGGAATTATGCGACCAGTATCACGATAGCGTTCCGTTCGATAGGCTTTCTTTACGGCAGCCCCTGTGACGAATTATGTGGTGCAGCCGGGCATCCGCTCGCTCTTTTCAGCGACGATGGAGTTGATCAACTAGTTTTCACGGCGGGTATCATGCTCGCAAATTTGCATTTAATTCCGCTAGTATCACACTCAAGCAGCGCCGGTTCCCATACTACCTCGAGCTACTCATTACGTTTGCAATGTACATGTCTGATTGACAATTCAGTCGGAGGTGAATTTTTTGCAGAAGGGAGTGAGAGTCAACCGGGTGTTGAGGCAGCGAGCACAGAAATGCAAGCACCCAGGCGTAGGGCAGGTGAGGGAGTCAGTGAGGCCAGAGTGCTAGCTCCAGAGGACAAGGACCTGGAGGACAGCCTGATTTTGAATTTCGATGATAGCAGGGGAGGCTGTCGGGAGGCCAAAGGGGGGGGAGCCCAGGCAGCAGCCGTTCCCGCGGCTTCTGGCTCGCGCGACGAAGTTTCAGCGGCGAGGGACCCTAGTGGACCCAAAGCCACTCCGCAGGTCCCCAGCTCGCCGCGCACAACGGTAGACTACGCATTCATTTCGCAACGGCTGAGAAGCCTGTGCGAAGACTCGATCATGTGCTTTGCGCCGCGCCTGCTGAGCATCGAAGACCCGTTTGACGAAACCGACAACGCTGCACGGTCGCTGGAGAAGTTTGACCTGCTTCTGGTCCACTCGCTGCTCCCGGTGGTGTATGGTCTAGATGCGCTGAAGCTGTGCTTGAAACGGCCTCCACAAAGGGGGGGCGCAGGGAACAGGGGTAGAGGAACCGGAGACAAAATTCCGTGCCCTGGGATCAGGCAGATCAAGCAGAAAGACAAGGATGAAGTGCGGGGTCTTGCTGCCAAATAGCTCGCTTGCTTGTGCTTCTGTGACACGTTTTTGCTGCAGGTGTGGATCAAGTCGAAGTCAGTGAGAATGTACGAGTATCCACTTGCTGACGTGGTTGCTGTGAGCCGGGAGGTCGGCAAGGAGAAGCTGCGTGCCCGCGCGGATATTGATGATTTGGTACAGCACTGGATGGCGACCTCTCCGCCTGCGTACCAGGCTGCCGTTGAAAGCAGTGCTCAGCGTCTGCGGAAGCTGTACGTTGATGGGCTGACGAAGTTCTGCAGGAAGCCTGTTCCTGAGGAGCTGAGAGCCGAGGTTGCGGGGAATTCGAGCGAGGTGTCAGTTGACAGTACGGTAGGGGATGCAGCTGCAACTGCAGGGAGAGGTCCGGAGCAGTGCTCTCAGGCTGAACAACCTAACGTACTGGGAGTTCCGATACGCATCCAGCGGAAGAGTGATGTCTGTGCCGTCTCTCAGGATGACTCTGGCGCTTCGTTTTCAGATACCGTCAATGCGGCCTTTCTGAAGGCCGGAGAACAAGCAGCAGCGAGTCTTGAGCGCATGGAGCGCCAGATGGTGTCAAGTGCTGCGCCCAAAGGCATTGCGTCTGAGGGCACGGACACAGGGAAGAAGCGCAGCACCGCGAAGCCAAGACGTCCCAAATGTAATGCCGTGGATGATGTTCAAGAAGGAACTGGCCAGCAGCACGGTTGCAGCTCAACAGTTTCCGAGAGCGTGCCTGGATTGTCGCAAGTGCCGGATGTAGATGCGCGTTCGGTTGTTGAAAGCAAGGGCAATAGTGAAACGAATGCTGTTGGCAAGAGAGCGAGGAAGAAGAAGGGGATGTCAAAACCAGGCGCTTGATGGCTCTATATTCCGTGATTGCGCTCTAGCAAACTTATCCGGCAAGGGTGCAAAATAATGGTTGTGTTGTAATTTGCGTTGAGTTCCTAGTTCCTCCTTGGTGAAATCATGTTGACATGCACCCTGATGATGCCTGTGTGTTCACACTTTTTCTGTTGCTGGCCGTGAATGACAGACCACGGGGCCCATTTAAAGATGTGTCGCTTTCGTTCTGTTATGGGCCTGTGTGATGGGTTGACGGTTACTAGTCTGTTCGAGTTTCTATCAGCAACTGAGCTACCCGTTGTAGATCTGGACTGCAACCACAGTTTTCCAAACTGACAAAGGAGACCCTGCTACATCTCTCAAGCCACAGCAAGATGGAGCGGACACCATCATTGCCAATATAGTTATGATCCAAAGAGAGTGTCGCGATGCTGTTGTTTTGAGACAGGCCTTCACATAATGATTGCACTCCAGCGGAGGTGATATGGTTTCTCACCAGCATCAAGTGTATGACTGCCTGAATCCATGGCGACCAGTGGAGGCTACAGGCCGATAATTGAGCAGTTCCACTTTTCATGTGCAGATCTGGTAGGCTGTACAGTACAGTGTTAGTATACCTGGTTAGAAGGAAGGGCCAACCCGAGAGCTATGGCAGTATGGTTTCCAATGCCACAACAGGACATGTTCAACAGTGAGAGCTTCAGGTTGATTGCCAAGCTTGTTGCAATCTTCTCACCCCCTCTAGGCCGTAGATTGTTTCCACTCAAGTTAAGCTCCTGCAGACATGTGAAAGTGCTAGGCTAATTTCCAGTCTAGTCTATGACTGGCCTTCTACTAGATTAGTCTCACCTCCAAGCACGAATTAACCAACAGCATCCGTCCCAGAGCTGCTGCACCTCGCTCGTTAATGTTATTATCACTCATGTCGAGCACTTTGAGAGTCCCGTTGTTGTGCAAGGCATCAACTAGTTGTACACACTCTTTGTCACCAATGCGTGTTCCTTTCAAGTACAAGCGTACAATATGGCTCGATCGAGACTGGATGGTCGTCGACAAGGGAGCTGTTGCGTTCGACAGGTTGTTGGATGACAAGTTAATGTCAGATACCGTTGAGTTATGTTCCAAGATCTGACACAGTGCCAGTATCCCCTTGCACTTGATGCCGTTGTCCACCAGCGATATATTTCTAACGGTGCGGTTTTCCTGCAGTCAGGTGCGTCTGTGCTGGGAATCTGAAGCACTGAGCGCGCTGTCTGGCATGTTTTCAGGCCTCAGTGTCGCGTCTTCACACCACTAACGCATGCGACAGCGCCTCTAATCCTTTGTCACCGATTCCGTAGTGGTCCAAAGTAATGCTTTCGTGGTTCAGAGTTTTTAGGATTTGAGTTACGGGCGCAACTCGGAGATGTGAGCAGTGCTGAACGTACACTGCCTTGACATCATTGTCTTGCTCTTGCTCTAGATCTATCCCTGTTTGTTCGTTCAGCATCAATCAGAGATGACGACTGGATCTGGTCGCATGCTGGAAGTCAACCATCTCGCTTTTATTTACATTGCCGAATGGAAGGGTAAGTTACCATTCACTTCAGCTTCGCTCTCACTTGAACCTCGGTGAATAGAGTCGAGCTCGGTAGCTCCGCTACTCTCGTGGTCTGAAATTGTGCTCATAATCTTGAACTCATAATTGTGAAGGAATCCCAGTGTCGTTCAACCAACGTTCTTCTCCCAGCGCTGACTTGCCAACAACCTGGGCAGCGAACGTGGACTTGTTTGGCGTCCCTCAACACCATCGTACTATGAAATCATTTATCACTGTGCCATACGTTGGTTGAAATGGAGATGATGCCTCAGACCTCAGAGATCCTTGAATGCCAACCGACGAAATCAAGTATTTCAAATTGTACGAGGTCATACATTCCACATTCTTGCAATGCCGAAAGGAAAAACAGGGTTTCATTAAACCCCCTCACACGTCGCTAGAAGAAGTAAAAAGTAGGCGCTTGTGCAGGGAGCGAGTCTAGTTGTGAAGAATGTCAAGTTCTGGGGAAGATTGACGACGAATGAATACAGATTACACATACGGTCAACGCATCCTTCCTCAATCACGAGCAAAAGCCCATTGGCGCACGTTCATATGGATGAAAAGAACCCCGAAATGTCCGAAAGCAAACCACGTCATGAGTAAGTCATGAAGGTAGGGTAGCCCAGCAGGGGGTTCTACAAACCATCTGAGAGCATGCAAAACTAGGCCCACAAACAGGCTGACTCTGGCAAAAACTGGAGCAAAATCCGTAACAAGAGCGCTACATTCTCCGCAAAGGTCAGCTTGCAAAGTATTGCCTTGGCCCATGCCTCTTGTTGCAATGCCACCGTCTACGGAATTACCTGCACTCTTGCGGGTTTCAGGCTGCGCTCGACTCTCGCCAGACCAGAAGTTCCTTTGACGTGATTTATTCTGCATATCAAACATTCTTGTCACGTTTCGAGAGTGATTAGCGCTGCAGTATGTAGGATCGCAGGACGTCAACTCCGGGTCAAAAGCCTGTGATCAGACAGAAACCATTCCAGAAGACTTCAGGGAACTAATGACAAGAAGAGGAAAACCTTGTCATTGCCGACGCCGTGTTGCGTCTGGCTACTAACGAGTCCGTGTGCTACAGCGTGTCCATCACGCAACACTCCATGACCTGGAGCCTCCTGTTCCAGTTCCGAAGCGTAAAAGCAAGTAAAATTTACAATCTGTCGCCAAGCATCCGTAAGTTCAGGATATACAGCTACCGCACAGCCTGCCAATGCAAAGTACGACAACATCTGGCCATCTTTGAGAAGCAGAGGGAACATCGAAGTCGGTGCGATGTAGAGCATTGCAGAGCTCCATCTTCCTTCGAAAATATGAAGCAATGACAGCGGAAGCATGGGCATAAGGACGCTCTTCTCGTGCACCTGCACCGTGGCATACTGCTCGTCTTTCCGTGACCGAAGCATCCCAACAGCATCTGGAACAACAATTATATACAAAAACGCAGGTAAAAAAACCAGGTTTTCTCGAGCACCTGTAGTTTCCCTCTTCGGACAGCGTAAACAGACATCGCAGAAACAATAATAGATGAGAAAGACAACCACACGGTTCCACGGCTTCGGGTATCACAATTTTGCATGGCGTGAGTACGACATTGCATATCATGGAATCGATGCGGTGTGTGTGGCAAGAAATTTTTGTGGCTCTCTAGATGTGTCATGTGATCGTCAGCCTGACAGACAGCTTATGTTTTATGATCGTCGCTGATGATGATCGCTTATAGCCGTGCTAGTTGGGATAAATATTGGTTGTGGCTACCAGAGAACCCCTAGATAGCACTCCCTAATAAGGGAACCCGATCTACGCCTGGGCCTAGCTGGTGGGCTAGGCCCCTGGTAACCACTCATGCAGATGTTACGATCTGCTCCCAATCTCTCATGAGCGCTTAGTATTATTCGTTAGTTACCTTAGAGCTATACGCTTATTCCAAGAGGTTACATATCGTAACATTATGCCAGAGTTAGTTTGGGCCCATTCTTCTCCAATGTGGCTATGCCAGGCCCACTCTAGAGGATCCCCTCAAATGCAGATGGCAACAAGACAGATGGATGTACGCTTGGAATCCAGGGTGTGTGTTGGGGACCCAAAACACAAGGAAATCGGTCTCTTACGAACATATTTTGTGCGACTTGTAGAACAGAATGGTACAATTAATGGCGCTTCCTAGTTTTGAGCTCCTTGGTTACGCTGCGATCCATTGTAATGCACGTGTGAATGACTTCTCTCGCTAACGGAATCAACCGAGCAAAGACGATTCATATTTGAAACCGATAGCTTCTTACGCTAGTTCGAGCAACCTGTTGTGGTTTGCGGTGACATTGATTTTATGGCATCTATACTTCTTCATGTTTGTTCGTCAACTATGTGAGTGCACAGTGGGGATCGGGGAACC